>LLKJ01001685.1:0-12624 GCA_002242865.1 Clarireedia sp. CPB17 | reverse complement strand
CCCAAAAACACCCTCCACCCACTCCCTCGTCTCCACCAACTCCCTCCCATGTCTCTCTGCCACGGCCCTCAAATCTCCCTCATTCATCTCCAGTATCGTCATAAAAGCAAATAGCAGCCCCTCCTGCACACTTGAATCGCCCCTCGCCTGGCCCCTCAAACTCAGACACAGATCCCAGAACTCGCTCGTCATCTGCGGCAGACTTAGCGTTGAGGGCCCTGACGCATGCAGCATCAACGCTAGAGTTTTAAGAAACAGAGAGAGCAGATACGGGTGGAAAGTGATGTTGGACGCGGATGTAGAACCGTATGCTTTGAGGTGGACGAAGAAGCGACCAGTGAGGGGGAAGAAGAAGGAACGCGAGAGCATGGTGGCGAGGGTGTTGGGGATGGGCTTTTTGCGGGCCTTTTCAACGGCGAGGCGAGAGGAGAAGGTGCGCACTTTCAGGACGTTGGGACCGGTGAACGTGTCCGCAGCGGAGGTGGCCAAAGGAGCGAGCATTGTGGTTTGGAGGGTTTCGGTGAGGGTATCGACGGCGTTAGGAAGAGGATCTGATTTGCTAGACAATGACTTTATGGTTTTCGACTTTTGTGTATTTGCGTTTGTGTAATATTTGTGCATAGTTTCAGGGAGCATCTTTGATGGGAAATTCGTAGATGTATTTTCGATTACGTTTTTATCTTCCGAACCATGTCCCCCGAGTTCTCGGGCTCCGAGGCCGAGTGTTGTAAGGATTGACGCCCGTTGAGATATCGAATAATCACCATCAAAGAATGTCTTTGAGAACCACGGTCCCATCTGCTCGGGAAGTGCAACAAGTATGGCGATCATACCTTGCTGTCGCAAGCTCTGGAAGCTTTCAATCTCGTATTTGTCTTGGAGGCCTACGAGAAGTGTGGCAATTTCTTCAGCATGGGAACTCACTTCCGTGCCGAAGTTCGCTTTTCGTCGAATCAAGGAGGGTGCGGTCATTAACCCTAGTTTCTGGCGATCATAGTTCTCGGTGTCTCGGAGATATGTGATGAGATCGCGAATGTAAACTGGAGCTGTTGGCTTGTTCCTTGTGATGAGTGTTGGATCTTCATCAGAATCCTCTGCGTCAGAATCTGGTTTGGCATACGGAGTAAGGCCGTCATTTGATGACACTTCATCATCATCTTCAACCTCTTCGATTGACAGGATCTTTGTGCTACCTTGCAGAGGGTTTGGTTTGGTGGTTGGTTTGGTGGTAGGTTTGGTGGTAGGTTTGCTGGTAGTGTGCCTCGTTGATTTTGATGACTTCGGCACAAATTTCGACCTGAGAGCCTCAAGACTCCCAATTGTGTCTTTCACGTCCACCAAGCTCTTGTACCATTCGGCCTCAGAGGTCTTAGTTTCCTCCATCTTGAAGTCCATAACTTTGTCTCCTTTATCGACTAGACCCGACAAAGCTTCTCCAACAACCATTCCTAAGAATCGTGCTCTGAGTGAAGATGCAGACAATCTATTTGAGACTACGCTCAAGTGAGACCCAGTTCTCATAATCATCGTAAGTCGAAGTGGAGCCATCCTGTGAACATATCCCGCCGATAAGAGAAGAACTTGGGCATGAACTTCAGAGCAGGTTAGTATGGACTACTCAGTGAATGGCTGGGGAATCATACATACCTTCTTGTTGCAAGGTAGGAGCATGCCTGATGTACAACTGATCCCCGAATTGACTCAAGCTCTTTTCCAATATAACCTCCATATCTTTTTTGTCCTTAGAAAGTGCTGCTATAGCCGCACGTCTAATAGCTATGCCTTCACCTATCCCCGCACCCGAAGAGTTCGTCAGCCACGAGATAAGAAAGTTTTTCCGTACCTCGTCACCGGCGATCAATACATCAAGGAGCTTGGCTACGGCAGATACGACAGCCATATTGGCTTGCCACCAATTAGAATCATCGTCGGATGTGATGTCCAGTGATAAGTTATCTCGTGATAATATCTTCAGGAAGGTGTATAACAAGCTACGTTGTTCAAGACTCGGAAGGTGTGAGAAAATATTCAGAAACTGGCCAACATCTGTCTCATGTTGCAGAAGCATCGAATCCATGAGTTCTTTGGCAATGTTGTCTAATTGGCTATCAGTCGTATTCTCGTTTCTTCTCGGAAGAACCTATCCTTACCGGGATGCCCAAGGCGCAGTGCTTTCCCAAGTAGTTCGCTACAGCATTTCCATGTTTGTTCAGAGTCATTCCTGAGAGCTCTCCCCCAAAAATTTACATTCTGACCGAGCCATCGGCTGTAAGAACCGCTGTCAGCGAACCAATATCTCTCGTTGGGCTCATTGCTGAGCTCGTTAGAAATAGCCTCTGCTTCAGCCGCAATTCCGACGATTTTCCCGCTTCCTACCAAGTTTAACAACTCCTGCCATAAAGCCTTTTGCTTACCAGGCTCTGTGGATGCACCCAGGATTGTCTTCCAGATTTTCTCGATAGTAGTGTTTCCTTTGAGAACCTCGGAACAAAGTTGTAATAAAATTCTAAGATTTAGCAAGATATTCGGGCCTAGAAGGCGTTAGAAGTGTACCAGTAGCAAAATTGACCAATTCAGGCAATCGCGATGCAAACTCACCACCTATCTTCTTCTTGCTCTCCTTTGACTGCTGGATGAGTTGTTTCAACCCTAGTAATATTGCATTAAGACCTGTGATACTTCGTACGGAACTCAGTAATAGTTCGAACTCTCGAGATTTTCCAGGCGTCTTGTTCTTCTTTGGTGCGCTCGTGTCACCATAAAGAATGCTCCAATAATTAGGTATCACCTCAGATACAAGAACATGGACAAGCTGAGCGGCCACCGGCCCAGGAGTAGTAATTCTAAAGGTTTTATCTTCATCAAGAAATGCAAGACTCAAATTCAGATCATCAAAACTAGGTTGATTGCGCAGTACCTCGAGGGCGTCGCCAGCTGTACGTATATGACTGGGCCGCACATGAGCCTCATTCTGAGGTGCGGCTAGTGGAGATGGCGTTGAAGCTTCCACAAGAGCATCTTCTTCTTTTTGCTCTTGTTTTTTGTAGGTTATACTCACTGGCATAAGTAAGCCATCCATTATGCCAGAATCCGAATGATTTTGGATTGTTATTCCATAGTCCCGGGAATGCTCAAATAATATACAGTATGTGCGCCATAGCAGAGCAGCCTACAAAGAATAGCGCTTGACGCGCCTATGATAGCGCCTATTTGTTGCTACCCTTGAAGCTCCTGCAGGTCGATAAGAACGCCCTCGGCCTCTCCACTACCAACACTTACTATCATCTTTCTATATCTCCTTTCTCTTTTACCTAGCTTCTCAGATCCAAGTCTGTTCGTCCCTCACTACCCAACAATGATATCCTCTGACCATTCAGCTCCGTCGCGATGGTATGTACGGAATTGTCTTCCCCATGAAGCATAGCTAACTCCGCAAAGGTCATATCTGGACAGTATCCGTCGGAACCCAGGACCTTTTACACCAGAAGAATTTGATGGCAGTGAGGAGGCGGCAGGTTTTATCGATGGAATGAAAATACTGTAGGTTTGAATACGCAATCGGCGAATGCTCTGCTAATATATTTTACAGGGTAATGTTGGTTGCCTAAAGAATTGCAAACTCGCTCAATATATTAATAATAAGACAGAGGCGCTGGAGGCCTTGGGTGTGAGATATTGAAGAATCTGGCTCTCTCAGGATTCAAAACTATACATGTAATAGATATGGGTAAGTTGCATCGCATACTCGAAGCCGACCATTCTAACATTGTCTGTTAGATACAATTGATGTGTCTAACCTCAATCGACAGTTTTTGTTCCGTCACAGCGATGTTGGGAAGTCGAAAGCCGAAGTTGCAGCCAAATTTGTTGAGAAACGTGTGAAGGGTGTCACAATTGTACCACACAATTGTAAAATCCAAGACAAAGATGAGGAGTTCTACATGCAGTTCAATATTGTGGTTTGCGGGCTGGACAGCATTGAGGCTCGGCGATGGATCAACTCGACCTTAGTTGATATGGTGGATATGGAAAACCCAGAAAGTTTGAAGCCATTAATTGATGGAGGCACTGAAGGTTTGAGGAATCAATCATTAGAACATGGCGTCGTGGCTAATAGATGATCAGGTTTCAAGGGACAGTCTCGTGTGATCTTTCCCACTTTAACTTCTTGCATTGAATGCCAACTCGACATGCACGCGCCTCGAGCTGCCGTTCCTCTCTGCACCCTCGCAACTATCCCGCGTCAACCTGAGCATTGTATAGAATGGGCCCACATCATGGCATGGGAGCAAGAGAAGCCATTTCCCAAACTAGACAACGATGACCCAGAGCACATCACCTGGCTGTACAAGAAGGCCCTGGCGCGAGCGGAGGAGTTCAAGATTTCTGGGGTCACCTATTCTTTGACTCAAGGAGTTGTCAAGAACATTATCCCTGCAATTGCTTCAACGAATGCAATCATCGCTGCAAGTTGTTGCAACGAGGCTTTCAAGATCGCAACATCTACAAATCCATCACTTGGTCTCGAGGAGAATTATATGATGTACAGCGGAAATGACAGCATTTATACTTACACGTTCAAGCACGAGAAGAAAGATGATTGTCCCGTCTGCGGAAACCTTGCTCGGAGCTTGAGCATTGACCCGAATATCACTCTCCAAGAATTTATTGATTCTTTGGCAGCTAGACCAGAAGCGCAGCTCAAGAAGCCATCCATTCGTTCGGCGGAAAACAAATCATTATACATGCAGAGCCCGGAAAGCTTGCGCGTGAAAACAGAGCACAATTTGACGAAGAAGATGGGAGATCTGATTGGAGCTGGGGATGAGATTGCAGTTACGGATCCTTCTCTAGGCTCGGTAATGTTCAAGTACAGAGTGAACTTTTCCAAAAGCTTTGAAGCTGCTGCGGCGAAGGAGAATTGATCCTCTTAAGTCCCGAAACAGTAATGATTGATGAGCAAAATTGAAACTATTTAGCGCCTTGGGATTTAAGGAAGTTCTCGCATGTTGCATAGTCACCAATGGAGTTTCAAAGATAAAAAAGTATATCATAAGTAATAGGCCTCAATCTGGATAGGAAGAAGCTCTAGATGACCAATCTATCTTTTCATGAGCCCACCAACGCCAGACCCTAACTCCGCCGATGCATATTGTTAACATTATCTTCGTTCCACGCACATTCATTATCTCGCCATATTTTCCAGATTCTTCTTCAGCGCCTGACACTTTACTTTCAGTGTCTTGACCGATTCCAAAAATAGCTCGTCGCTGTCCCATTGGCCTAGGCTCTCCACACTGAAGATGAAGTGGTCTCTTACTCTACCCAACTTAACCTTACCCTCAAACTCGGGATGCCTCAAGCATTCTCTACTGACTGTGTCCCTCATTGCGTTTTCTACCACCGCCTTCTTCTCCCCTTCATGTCCCTCGTAACCGCTCCCTTGCTTCCGCGCCTCCGCTGCAGACACCTTCTTTAAGCCAATAACTCCTTTCGGAAAGCATTTTGCAAATTTCTCGGCATCCTTGCCTAGTATCGGTCGTGTAATGTCAATCACTGGCAACAATCGATACGAAGCCGTAGCTACAGGCGAAAATTTTGCATGATCTCTGCCCACACCTTTGATCGCATGCATATCGATATCGATACATTGCCCTGGCCTCAACTTTGCGATAAGAATGTCAGGGTTGGGGCTTCTGATCGCATCTTCTCCACTGAAGAATTCGCTTTGTCGCCCAAAAGGTGTGAATACGATGTCCTTTGCGTATACGTGGGCATTGTGGTATAATTTTGTTGGATCTTTTTCGCCTCTCTCGGCATCTTTATTTCGTGTGCACTCGATTTTGAGCGATAACTGGATGGTATTGTGATCAAAAGACGAATGGAAACGTTCGTCTTCTGCTGTGTCTTCGTCCGGCCTTTTAAACCATTTCATGAAATCCAGGAGCCCTTTCTTTCCACCTCGAAAAGGAACGAGACCAAGACGAGCGCATAAAACTTCATCCTGAATCACGGATGTGTTGTTCTTTACAAAGCAGTATTCGATCGCGAGAGTAGGGATTTCGGCGATGAGGATTCGACGAAATGCGTTTGCGACAGCCGCGTCGATTCCAATCAGAGAAAAGGAGGAGAGGAGCGGTTCATTGTGATGGAATTGTACCTGGAAACTCTCTTGGAATCTACTCTTGTCCCAAGAGTGATCTTCGTTCGGCCAGTGACCTGGGAAATCGTTGGAGGAAATGTTTGTGACGGTTTCTGCGTTGACTCCTACAATCTGTGAAGCATTAGAGTGAGTTTAGACAAGCAGGGGGAAAAGCTATACCTTTCTGGCATGTAACTCTTCTGCAGTCCACTCTCTAGGAGGTTGTACTGGTGGTAAAGGTGCCATTTTGGACAATGTTTGGGGCAATTGATCGCGGGGTCTTTTGCTCAGTCGCAAAGCATCAAGAAGTTCAAAAAAATTAATTTTGAGATAGTCGGCGTAAGAATATCCCGTTCCGATCCTTGTCGATTGTGTTGACCAATTAGAGCATACTGAAATCACAAAGCTAAACAAGAGATCCGAGCTAAAGTGGAAGTCATGAACATCATCTAGATAGTTTGAAGAGGCAAACCTTCGTCGAGCCTTCTGTCTCTACTCTCCACTCTCTAGTCTTTTAACATAGCATTGAGATCTGGGACAGAATCCAGGACTCCTCGCTATGTCCACAATGGCTGCGTCAATCTTTCGGCACGTCGGGCGCAGAGCTGCCAAATGCTCTCTGCGACCCACCACAATTCCAACCTCAACTCTACGAGCCCCAATCCGCGCATTCTCCGCAATCCCAGCACGACGATACGCAGACACATATGAAGGCACAAGACTGATTCCTACCGACGAGCACTTTTCCCAGCCCGGCGAGCTAGGCAGCACATCAAATATCGATGGTACCCCGCAGGGTACCGAGAGCGTCGAGCACAAAAAGATTCGTCATTATACAGTGAACTTTGGTCCTCAACATCCCGCCGCTCACGGTGTGTTACGTTTGATTCTGGAGCTCAATGGAGAGGAAATCGTTCGATCGGACCCGCATGTGGGATTGTTGCATCGAGGAACCGAAAAGTTGATTGAATATAAGTCTTATCTCCAAGCTTTACCATATTTCGACAGATTGGATTATGTATCTATGATGACCAACGAGCAATGTTACTCCTTGGCAGTTGAGAAGTTGTTGAATGTTGAGATCCCCGAGCGAGCAAAATGGATTCGAACATTGTTTGCGGAAATTACCAGAATCTTGAACCATCTCATGTCTGTCTTGTCTCACGCAATGGATGTTGGTGCTCTTACACCTTTCTTGTGGGGGTTCGAAGAACGTGAGAAGCTTATGGTAAGGAAACCCAACGCAATCAATTTAGTCTGTCTACTTAATTATATTTGTGGTATTAATCATCTCCCCAGGAATTCTATGAACGTGTATCAGGTGCTCGCTTGCACGCTGCCTATATCCGTCCAGGTGGTGTCCATCAGGATATCCCAGTTGGTCTCCTCGACGATATCTACCAATGGGCGACTCAGTTCGGCGATCGTATCGATGAGACTGAGGAACTACTTACTGACAACAGAATCTGGATTGGACGAACAAAAGGCGTGGGTGTTGTGTCGGCCGCTGATGCCCTAAACCTAGGATTCTCTGGCGTAATGCTCCGCGGTAGTGGTGTTCCATGGGATGTAAGAAAAAGCCAACCCTATGACGCCTATGATCAAGTCGAATTCGATGTGCCTGTTGGAGTCAATGGTGACTGCTACGACCGATACTTGTGCAGAATGGAGGAATTCAGACAATCGCTTCGAATTATCCATCAATGCTTAAACAAAATGCCACCTGGGCCTGTCAAGGTAGAAGACTACAAAGTCTCTCCTCCGCCACGTGCCGCCATGAAGGAAAACATGGAAGCTCTTATCCATCACTTCTTATTGTTCACCAAAGGATACACGGTTCCTCCGGGAGAGACTTATTCGCCAATCGAAGCTCCTAAGGGTGAGATGGGTGTGTATGTTGTCAGTGATGGTAGTGAAAGACCATATCGATGCAAGATCCGTGCTCCAGGATTTGCTCACTTGTCAGGGTTCGATCAGATCTCAAGAGGACATTTGTTGGCTGATGCCGTTGCCATCATTGGAACCATGGATTTGGGTAAGTTGTGAAATAATTTTTTTTTTGGAATTTCTTCAATATGGTTGGTCGCTAACGTTTTTTGCAGTGTTTGGAGAAGTTGATCGGTAGAAAAAGAAGAAATAAAGAAATTAAATGTGGTGATGATACAGGGGGTTGAAGCACTTTGGCGTATTTTATCTGTTCCCATGTATAAACTAGGTGATTCGCTGGTTAGCATGTATCCAGCATTACATGATGCAAACAAACGATTCCTGAAAATGCGTGTCACTAACCTAAAGGTACGCCAGTCATTCGTGTGTCTTTCATTCAGCCTTTGGTTGCTCAACAACACTGCTACCAACAACTGGTGTACGAATTTTCTGATCTTTGCTTGAAACTGACACATCAGGGTGTGGTTGCGACTCCTCATGAACCTGGTCTCCTGTGGACGCGACGTCCTTCCATTTGCGCTCTCTGGAACTGTGTGGTGCTCGGGGAGCCTTTCTTGGGCCTGGCCATGTCTGGATTCGACGTAAGTTTGGTGTTTGCCACGGGGGAGACGAATTCACATTTCCTGGAAACCAGCTCATGCCAACACCTCCTGTTCCCATACGCCGAGGCGAAACGACTGGTGACCCAGAGGGACCTATCTGCCGGAAAGGATCCACGATTCCGTGGAAACGCGGGAAATCTACACTGTCCATGTTATAATCTTTGTGTTGTTGGCTTTCAGTGTGCTGAACATTGGCGTTGATGGAAGGATGATAATTACTCGGTACTGAGGTGTTAGCTTGGCCGTATCTCTCATCGCTTGCAGGGTTGTGGGTTGAGTAGGACCCGTTATTTGGATACCCTTGATTCTGGTAATACTGATTCGTGCCATACTGGGGTGGGCTATAAATGTTAGGATAGCACTGATTGAGGATATACTGGAACTCATACTGGCTAGAGTAGCTGACATTTCCAGCTCCACCGTTTCCCACGGGCATAGCATACTGGTTAGTGTAGCCGCTATTTCCAACTCCACCATTTCCTACGGGCATAGCATACTGGTTAGGGTAGCCGCCACCATTACCCAAGGACATGGTGGGATTACTTGGCAGGTGGTTCAACCCGATAGCGCTCGGCTGTGTGGAAGGAAAGAGGCTCATCATGGGCATCTGATTTGGCCTTGTTAAGCCAGGTCCCTGACCCGCGGCAGGAGACATTGCAACATGTCTCACCACACCTGTACTGATTTGATCGTGGCCTTTTTCTTGGTACCAAGACTCGAAGGCTTTCTCGGACTCTTTCTCCCGACGCTCTCTCTCGGCCTGACTGAAAATGACCTCGCACTGGCACTCCCCGCTCTCGTGTTGCTGCTTATGCACTTCTTCGTCTTTGAGGACCTGCCAGTTCCATACAACTCTTGCGCAGGCGTGGCAATTTCCTCTCGTGTCTATTGCCCGCTCTGCTGGAAATTGGCAGTGTGGGAAGTGCGAGTTTAATGCTGTCAGCGGGCAAACTATCAGGACCGGTACCGAGCAATGGCCACAGATGTACCCGTAAAAGCTCTTGACGCACATGTTTTCTGTGGTGCTGAAAAGTAGTGGGAGTCTGAAAGTGGTTAAGGCGAAACGAGTGTTTACCAATGCCGGACTGGTAACGAATGCGGTTCTGTCAAAATCCCCGGTAACTGAAGAAGCGAAGATGTGAAAGTGTCGAATTGTTCGGAAGTTGTTCGGTCTCTCTACTGGCTGGCTGGCTGGTCTGGTCTGACAAGAGGAAGATGACTTAAATATATTTCTTGGGTCGTTGTTCTAACTGTATATGTCTTCTGTTCAATATGTGCGTCGATTAGAATTTGAGCATGAATCGTACCTTATAACTTGGTATTGGCTGTTTCGCTGTAACAAGCGGAAGGGTGTGTTGCTGGTACGTGAATGGTGGAAGTTAGTCACAGCTTCTGAACTCTTCGGTGACGCGGACGATGAATATAACTTTACTCAGAACTTTGCGGCAAAAGTCCTGGATATTTGAAGGATGATAGTAGTCTTGTGGTAATGACGAAAGTTAGTCATTCTTTCGTCCTGTCCGAAGAAAAGTCCCAGTGATACATTACCTGCGATAAGATATGCTGAAAGTTCGCAAGAAACGGTTTTCCCTAGGAGATGGAGAACGTCTTTTGTAATTGGAAATAAGTTCTCAAGGGCGAGGACGAATACCCGGCAAGCGCCTTCTCTCGTACAGTCGTTAAAAATATATTAAAGATTGTGAATGGAAATGGTATGAAATGTAGTCTCTATACTATACTATTGTATGACTTGGATTGGAAGGGGCAGAGGAGGTAGAAAATATTTCAGCCGATATCACTTTTGTGGGTATTTTAAGGAGAACAAATCGATCGACCACAATATGGTGAATATGATGGACGCCACATACGTTCCAATTATGCCAGCTGCCTTATCTTTTAGTCTCGAAACCTGCAATACCGTCCGGTGCCGGATATCTGCCTTGCGATGGCGACGTAGGTACTCTCGCTGCGTCAATCTTAGATGTACTTCGGGAAGGAGCCCGCGTGATCCAGGCCCTTTCAAAGCGTTTCAACCGTCTTTATATCACGTTTCTTTTCTGGTGGGCATATGATATATTTGGCATGTTTTTGGAGCTTCGTTGGAACGTAACTGTCGTACTTTAGGTTGCGATTATTGGTTCGACCCGAATCTGATAAGGGTTGTCAGTCATAATTCTCTCATGCCATGCCACGCATTTTCTTGAATGTGAATGGCCGTTTGTTATAAAACTCGATGACTATCACGGAAGTGTTCGGGTGGTGCTAAGAATACGCAACAATATGGTATCGGAGTACGGTACCGCTGGATTCAAGAAGTTCGGACCGATTGCATCCTGAGGTTTCTCCTGTCCTGTAGAATTTGTGGGCCAGTAAATATGAAATCGGAGGAGAGAGACGCCTTCTAACATGAACATGGACATTCACCTACTTGAGCCAAGAATAGAACCAGGCAGACTCCTTCCGCAGTTCGAGGAATCAGTTATGGTTTTACCAACATAGACCCGACGGAGAAAACGCTCGACAAGATGACAGCGAGAGGTTCGAATATCATATGAACTATGTAGAAGGTGAGAAATACATACTAGTGAGCCTTACAGTACTGACTCTTTATGGGAAGGTTCTTTGCTAACTATGGTCATCACATGATTCACATCCTGACGATGATTGCTAGCAACTGTCGTTTTGTTGCCTCATAGCTCAGCTACTCTTTCTCCTGCAGGTTTTAAGTGTTATCAATCGGCCTTTACAAACAAAATCACAAACTATATGCATTCTTTGGAGGGTCTGGGGTCTTCTCAGTTGTGGGCTATCACGGTCCAAGAACCTGAACGGCAACACCGTCTGAGGCAGAGCTGCTGCATCGCATGCAAAGAAATGCTTGTTTGTATGAGAAACATCTCAGTGTATTATCTTTCATAATTTTCCAATGCGCGAGTCATTGTTTGTTAATTGTTAGATCTTCACAAACAGAAATCCATTGCTCTACCCCGCACACGATTGCAAGCGATTGCTTACCACCAAACTGAGTGAAGCATGCGTCAATGAAGGCAGAAGTACAAACGAGGTGAACTTCATGTTATGAAAACTACTTTAATGACAATAGGTGTGAGTATCACAAATACTGCTGTTATTATTGTTGTCGCGGTTGCTACCGCTGTCGAAATAAGGGGCGCTAACCGAAAGTTTGCTGCATAATTGACAGCATCAAAGTCACGCCAGCCGAGTGACAACAATTACTAGCTCATTCACTGTGTCCAAACTCGTGATTTCGGGAAATGATTCCCAACAATTGAGTCATGACTCGCTTCTTTGTTGTCATGTCCATAATTCTCTGTTGTTTCCTTTGTCACTTCCTCTGCGTTTCTCTGTTCTTTTCTTCGGCGCTGTTTGCTGCTAAATATACAAGCTACTACATCAGCCGCTGATCTACTTCGCGCCGTGCAACTACGAGATGGCTACCTCTATACGCTCACTAGAGGATCTGGAGGGATCATGGGGGAATTGTCGCGAGATATGGTTGTTTGATGCGAGTATAGAAAATTTTATTATCATAAAAGTGTATACCAGGGTGGGAGAAAGCCAAAGAAGTCATTTTCAGATATCGACATAGTTCATTTTCACTAGGAGCCCATCCATGATCCACAGCGAGAAGAGTGAATAGAATCAAGCATCACCGAATCACCTCAGCAGCATACGATCTGACTTATCTCAAGACAGTATCCAAGCCTCATATAAGTTGGATACCACTGGCGTAAATTCTTCAATATGCCAGAATATTCGAACCTCGAAACAAATCCTTTAACGTTCAAAGTAAACACATATCTCCTCACAATCACAAACCAAAACACGCGAAAAACCCGCTTCCACCATGATCCCCTCCCAATACACCTTCACAAACAACTGCCTCCACCCTGCCTACGGCCCCGTGCACTA
>LLKJ01001678.1:0-13819 GCA_002242865.1 Clarireedia sp. CPB17 | reverse complement strand
GCCCCAAACCCTGCACCCCCTGCGCCGCCTGCGCCACCGCCCTCCTACTCAACGGCAACGGCGCCGGCAAAATCTCCTTATACCTCTGCTGCTGCGCCTGCTGCCCATAACCCTGCTGCAACTGCGGGGGGCCCATATACGGCAAAAACTGCGTTTGCGCTTGATGATGCATCGGAAACGGCGGGAGGGTCATATGCTGCTGCTGTTGAGGGGCAGCGAACGTCTGAGGCGGAGGTGGAGGACGATAGTAATCTGGTTGAGCGAAGGGGGAGAATTGCATTTGGATCGGACGGGGAGGCGGGATAGCTGAGGGATGTTGTTGATGAAGAATCGGGCCGCGAGGAGGGCGGGAGCCAAAGGACTCGGCTGCGTTGGCGAGGAGAGCGAGGGGACCGAGGTCCCGGGGAGAAGGTTGTTTGATGATAATGGGAGAGCGGCGGATGTGTGGGGAGTAGCCGGTGTCGCGGACGGGGTCGTAGCCTTGTGCTCGCGGGGCTGGAGTCGCTGTGGGTCGTGGGGGTGGGAGGATAGGTGTTGAGACGGGCAGGATTGGTGCGGGGATTGGTTGGGGTGTTGGACTGGGAGCGCTGAATACGGCTTGGAGTAAGGCGTCGCTGATCTTGCCTTCGAACTCGGGAATCACAGTCTCCTCTACCGGACGGAGAATAGGATCACGAGCACCAATTTCTTCCAAGCACTCCGCCATTTTGAGTTGGTCACCCAGATCCTCAAATGCTCGCTCGGTATGTTCCATCCATGCAGATCGAGAAGTGTCAAGTCGTGGCTTAAATTCTTCCGGATCATTCGTCTCAACCACAAAGACGATAGGTTTAGTCTCAGCCATTGGCTTGCTCCAATCAGTGCGCTCCTTGACCGTTGGGTTAATCGAACCTTTCACAGGCAAACCTAAAATAGGATGTAACTTATATGTCTCCACAATCGACTCGTCAAGGTCCTCAGCTCGATTATTGGTAGTGTGATGATTGCGAACCCATGGATCATAGTGAAAGTTGGTAGGGTTCGGCGAAGGATCCATTCCGATATAGGTAGGTAAATCATTCTTGTTGTACTTCTTGTAATGGTGATGCCGAATACCAATCTCATCCTCGTCAAACTTAAACGGAGGCTCAACCACAATTCGATTATTCGGCGGGTCACCATTTCTCGGTCTCGCCTTATTCGGTACATGAACACCAAATTTATCGGTAACGAAATCATCAGCATCGTCTTGTTCAGATAATTCAGCCGGAGTCGGAGCGGCGGAATCTCCATCCATAGTCTCGTTTACGGACAATGAAGTCGCCGGTTGGTAAAGCGAAGTTTTCTTCGGCGCAAATTCTGCGTCTTCTGAATTTTGGGGTTTTGTTGGTGAAAGAGGTTTTGCCACGGCTCTCTTACCACGACCACCACGTTTCTTATTCTGCTCTTTTTCAAGCATCGCAGCAATATGGGCATCGCGACCCCCATGCAACCACGCATCGGCTGGGTGCGTAAAAGGCTCATCATGAACTCTCCTCACGTGAGACTTCTCATTCTGTAAAACTGTTAAACACCCATCAAACTACTCGGGTGGAGGCGGTATCACTTACGTCGTGGAAAGACGGACTATCCGCACCGGTTCGCATCTCCATTTGAGTATGTTCGTCAATAGCTCTCTGCTTGAGTCTCAAATCATACTTTTCTTGGATAGCTTTAACTCTTGTCTATCAAGTTATCAGTAAAAGCATATTCACTAAAGATGAAAACAAAAAGCAGGAAAAGAAAAGAAAGAAAGGAAAAGAAGAGAAAACAGAAAAAAATTCACCATACCTCATAAACACCTTTAGTATACTCCTCATTCAGCAATCTCTGCTGCTCCAAGTACTTCTTCTGCATATCATTCTGCGCCTTGAGCAACACAATTCTCTCCGCAAACCTCTTCGCCAGCGCCTCCGTCACAATCTTAAACTCCGGCAACGACTCATGAAACTTCGGATCCTCCGTCATAGCCAGCAGCGACTTTTCCGACAGCGACTCCAGGGCGGCCCGCTGCAGCAACGCCACCTGTTTGTACTGGGTGCGCAGCAGCTGTTTACGATGATAGAGGCTCTGAATACGAGCATTACTCGACTTCTTCACGCGATGGCCGCCGCGTCCGCGCGAAGGCTTCCCCGGCGGGGGCGGCTCGACTTTCGAGACGGGGATGCGCCCATTGCGGCCGATGCGACCACGCGAGCGACCACGGCCGCGTCCTCGCCCGCGGAAACCGCCTCGAGGAGACGGCTCGAAGTCGACTTCGAGAGTTTCCGACTCCATGGGACTGGGGATTTGGGCGGCGTCAGCTGACGAGGGCGACGACAATGGCGGCGAGACCGAGACACGAAGTTTTTTCGCCGGGGGAGAAATGGCTTCGAGCTCGTCTGATTTACGCTTGGAGCGCGTGGAATAGGGAGGAGGCTCCATGGGTGCTTTCTCTGATATGTATAGAGATGGGGTGTGGGGAGAAAGTATTGAAGGAGGAGTCGGAGGTACGAAAGTCGGGGAATGGAATGGCAAACTATTCAACTCCTAATTCTAAATCGTCATGAAGAATACCACGAAAGCCGAGTGCAATCTAACCCGCAAAAAGGAGAGAGCATCAAGCCCAAAGAATCAATGGAGCGATAAAATAATCACGCAGCAATGTGAAGATTGTTGACGGCGAAAGCAATACTCGTAGCCAGCCAAAGGGGAAGAAAAACAACAATCAGGTGGAATGGATGGAATAATATGGATCAAGGTTTCTCTGGGTTGCAAAAACTGCATTGAATGCGACAATAACACAGAATTAATTGTTCCCGAGCTACTTCAAGGGTGGTGATTGGCCGAGAAAAATGGGCTACCGTAGTTTGTCGAGCTAAATAATGTGGGTATCCGACCTCCTTCAGACTTCAAAAGGATTACCAACAGTGTGCACGGGAAAAGGGAATCCGCCTTATGAGATCTGCGCGGCAAAGCACTTGGAGTTGTCGAGAGCAGTTCTATCTATATGTTGATGGGCGTTTAAATAATTCCCGATATAGGTAGTGAGTGACTTGATAGGGGGATGAATGAATAAGTAACAAGTATCTCGCAGCTACTCCCAGCTACATATGCCATGCATTAGCTACGATTCTGCATTTATGCTAGCTACGACATCTGCGTTTCTCGCCTTCAGCCCAAGTGTAGTGAGTGAATGGGTGATATATAATACTAGATGTGAATGGAGATGCAGATGATTCCAGTTTAATGACTAACCCATCAGCACCAACTGCCACGCAACACATCTTCACCCAGGTTTAGATCTGCCGTCAGGTGTAACTTTATTTTCCATATTCAGATTTCTTTTCTGCCTCTATATAAGGAAAACGTTGGAAGAACCAGGATTGATTTTTGCTACGGTGTATGCAATGCACGCTACAAGTGTACGACAAGTTGCTCCGACTTTCGTAAACGACTTCCCCTACGTGCCTGTCATTGCCTTCCTCCCTCCATTCCTGTATTTCTCCCCCGTTTCACTAGGTATTACCTTACACGGCTCGGGAAATCGCCATTTCGCTCAAAACAGAACTAGGAAAAGAAGCTTTGTAGATATGAGAATGTAGAAAAAAGATTCACATCTATTCCTCGTCTTCTGGTTGCTCGAAAAGGAAGTTGGCCGCCAATTCTTCGTTCTTGTCACAAGCAAAGTAAGCTTGGATTGCTGCTTCTCTGTTGAAGCCAAGACGACATAACTAGGAGATGTTAGACAGTTATAAACAAAGCATTGATTCACTAGAACTTACTCTTTCAATAGCCTCACGCTCCGCTTCTGTAACCTCGATCGCCTGTGCTCCTGGAGGAAGAGGCGCATCATCATCAGCGTTTTCACTCAGAAGCTGCAAAAACTGATCTTGATGTTGGCTGATCAAGGTTGCCAGCTGTGGGTTTCCAGCTCCGACTTGCTGAAGGATGGGCTCGAGCATTTGAGGTTGTTGCTGCACAACTTGTCGCAATTGCTGGAACTGAGGGTTGTTTCGGAGGAAATCGAGGTTGCCAAGGCCTGCACCCTGTCCACCAGCTGCTCCAGCACCTGCACCACCCAAAATATTTGCTGCCCCGGCCCCACGACTTGATCCACCGCGGCCACCAGCACTCGCAGCAGCCTCGAAAAGATTGACTGGCTCGTCCTCACCACCAGCGCCGGCAGCTGGAGGAGACGACCCTAAGTCTGCTCCTGCAGCAGGTGCTGGTTGTCTTTGTTCTTGAAGAAGGTTTTCTGGAATCCCCTAGAAACCCATCAGTAATTGTTTGGTGCACTCAAGATTTGGAGAAACCTACATTCAGAAGATATTCGATAGCACGCTCCGAGTTGTAGAAGGCAGCACGCATGGCCAAATCGATTTGTGATCTTTCGAAACCCATGCTCTCCATTTGAGCGATTTGTGCAGCACGTTCAGCTCCCATTGCAAGACCGGTCGATCCATGTTCATTTGAAGGAGTAGCAGGGATAGCGGGTGGAGCAGAGGTACCAGCAGGCGAAGGGGTAGCAGGAACAGCGCTCGCAGCTGAACTCGCCGATTGTGCTGGGGCAGCAGGAGGTGCAGGCGTAGCTGCACTTGCTGGGGCTGGGGTAGATGGAGTTTTTGGCGTAGACGAAGATGCAGCTGGAGCGGCCTTGGGCTATCACAATACATTAGAAATGCTCAGCCTTATCGCGACATTACTCATCAACCATACCTTTGAGACCATGCAGACGATGAAGCCTTTCTCCTCGATCTTGTATGATTCGACTGTGTTGCTATCTTGTAGAATCTTGCCTACATGGATAGTTAGTCAGACTTGCGCCAACAACATCCAACCAGCTAGGCGCCATGCGCCGCCAAAGATCCAAGCATACCGGAATAAATCAACTTCTGTTGCGAGGCCTCCCATCCCTTCTCCTTTGAGATCTTCTCCTTCACATCGGAGATCTACGCCAAATATGTTAGTTGGTTCTTCGAAATAGATAAATGTCAAGGGCGAGTGGCATCGGCGGGGTAAATGCAAGTCGAGGATGTAATGGAAGGGCATCGTACCAGCTCAGTAGGCTCGGCATCAATGACGAACTTCTGTTGCTTCAAATCCTAAATGCGAAAGAATGTACAATCAGTATCGCGAACACTCTCTAGCTTGTGATGGCGGGGAGGCGCGGGGGCGAGCAGTAGCATACCTTGAAAGTCAGCTTCATCGTGACGGTTTAATCGTGCGTAAATGATAAAGATTTGCTGGTGATGTGGCGGGAGATTGGTCGTTGATGGAGTATGTTCGTCCTTTAAATTCCCAGGACGAGTTTATTCGTGGGAAATTGTTTGATCTGTCTCTTGTTCTTGATAGAAAGAACTTGTTAAAAGAAACTGGTGGAGGAGTAACAACCTCATCATTTCGGAGCTAAACAGCAACCTTACTATTTCAGTAGCACGGACCATGCCGTGGCGTTGTATCGTAAAAGCCGCCAGGCTACCATGATACGCAGACAGTTGTACGCCATACTGGAGCCTTTCAGGATTTTTGTGCTCACTCTAAGGGTTTGCCGTAGAACTGCCAGGAGCCATTCGCTGCCATTCAATCCACCACACCAACCATCACACAGTAAAGTAACAAATCACACACACGAATCACAATGCATCATAATCGTCACTCAAGAACAAAAACATCCAATTGGAACCTCATGATACAGTCGTAAATATTTAAGGTATAATCTAATCTTCATAACTAACGCCGCGCTAATATCAATGGTATCTGTCATTCCACTTCATGCCATGCTGCAAAACTCGAGCGAGCTTAAAGGAGATTCGTCGGCGTCTAGCCAGTTGTTCCCTTTCCTATTTATCCAACCCAATCCCACCGTCTAAATATTTCCCTTTTTCTCATCAGACATTATCGAACACCATGCTCTCCTTCTCTTTGCCCATCAACCACCTCTCAATAATCCATTGATTCTCCTGCTCTTCCTCCTGCTTTCCCAATCGATCTCGCCTTCTTCTTGTTATATTCCGCCATACTGGATCTGGCTCCTGCGCCCATGATCCACTCCGGGAGAGGCGGAGTAAGACTGCGTTCTCCCTCCTCAGTTTGAGCTGTCTCACTCTGCTCCTCTGCGATCGCTCGACGAATGCTTTCGAGACTCGGGCTCTGTGGGCGTGGAATTGAAGTCAAGCTTCCGCTTCTCGATCTGGACACGGAGCGAATACTGTGTACATCCGATAAAATCGTTCCAGCCCCGGGAGCTGCAGTTACGATCGTTCCTGGAGTTGCGCGCGGTGCAGGACTAGGTGAGTCAGATCTGAATAAAGGATGGATGTGAGCCTCGCTGTCGCTGTCGAAGCTCGTTATCCTTGACTGGGCGAAGGTCCTCACACTTCGGATGCTGTTTGCGGGACTGTAGCTGCGGCTTTGTGGTCGCGTTGGAGGCTCGAGCTCTGCGAGGTCTGAGGGGCAAGCTGGGCTTGGACTTCTGCTACCAACTGGACTCGCTGGTATCGTCTCGAGGAACCTCGGTAGAATGGGCGAAGCCGATTCTATCACCTCACGGGATTGCGCATCTACTCCTGAGGTATTCCACGAATCGAAATCCTCCTCAGTCGACACGATCGTTTCGCAAACGTTCGAGTCGATAGACGGAGGTCTGAAGTTGCTAGTACGTGAACTGGTTGAGTGAACCAATCGCGTCCTCGAATTCATTGGTCGCATAACATGCGAAAGCGACGATCGAACTGAATCGAAAGTATTCGCTCTAGAGCTTGCGCCAAACGACATTGCGTTCTTTGACTCCATGGAGTAGTTTCTGAAGTATCCATATTCATCCTCCATGGAATTCTTTTCTGTTCGTGTCTGTCCCTGCATTTCGGACGATGTGTGCCGTTCGGAGTCTGTAATGTATGGCTGTATTTGTTGATGGAAATCCTTCCTTTGGATGAGCACGATCGAGATGAGGAATACAACCTGCGATGCCAACGATATCGCCCAAACTACGAAGGCTCCCATGGTGAAGGTAGGGGCATCTGTGGAGATGACTTTTGGCGGTAGAAGAGACAAATCTCTTCTCATCAACACCAGCGAAATGGCTGTCGCTACTGCTGAAAGAATGGTGAAGATGGAAGTAACCCCAGCAAAGAGATATATTCGCACTATTCCCATTCCACTGTCTTGAATGTGGTTTTGATACCGGATTTGCCTGATTACCAGTAGTGACAGGAATGCTACTGTGACGAAGCTAAGTGCAGATGCAACATATGAAGATATGCTGGCACTACTCGGTGGGTGATGTTTCGATGCGGTTGCGGACAGTATTATGTTAAAGATGAGCATAGCCGTGTCACTGGCAAGTGCCAGAAAGCCCAAACTCAGGGGCAAAACTTTTGAAGCCGTCATGATGTCGAGTGATGAGGAAGAGCCTTGATACTCCTATGACGATGGCATATGTGGTAAGACTATTCGAGGTGCGGTAACGTGGGTATAAAATGTTTCGGAAGAGAAAGGTAAGGTCAGATGCCGCTTTGCAGTGGATCTGCACACAAAACGAACGACAAGAGAAGGACAAACAATGCCTCTCACAAATCTCTCTTCCTCGGGTTTCCTCAACACACACAAGAGTGACTTTTGTGCTTTTCTCGGGTCGATGGCTTAGCTGATGTGATCCAAAGACTCAATGGTTCTCGGAGTCGGAATTAAGGGTTCCCTTTCACGATACAATTCTGCTCATCCAGTTCTCCGGTCTAGTCGTACGGGTGGTAGTGGTAAGACAGTATGTTGTGTACCTGTCTCAAGCTTGTTGAATGATCGTAGCGAGGCTACACCACGTCTTGCTTGCTTGCGTGAACGCCTCTTCGATCGCCTCCTTGCACACGACCGAGACTCCCGTGTTCCGATATGGCGATGAGATATGCAGAGATAGAAAACGTGGTATCGAATTATCTAATGTCTGACGAAGGTCCACGGGACATGTGCTTGGGTATTTTGGATTGAAGTGAGATAACGATAAGCTGGATATCCGATGAGGAGCAGAGAGTGGTTAATATTTCGTTTCCAGACTTTCTCAAAAGGAGGTGGTCGGGGGAAGGTTCCCTGATATATAAAGGTCGGGGAAATATTGATTACAAGGCGTACTTTTGTAGACGCTCTTAGATCATATGAGACAAGGGAGGGTAGGGCAGGGCAAGGGGAGAATAATATATGTGAAGTATAGCTAGGTAGTGAGCATAAGCCGTAATTTGGGAGCGGTAGGCGGTATGTGGTATGTGCTTCGGTTCGTTTCGTCTTGTTTCGTCTGATGCGACAGGCGAGGGAATTTTTATGAAAGCGGGGGGCCGCGGAGCTTCTGTGGATACCAGGAGATCCAGATTTCTCTGGCTCGGAGAAATCCACTGCACAGTGCACACTGACTCTTTCCAGTTGTTGCGTGCGTGAAAGATTTCCTTCAAGGGTAGCTTGAGTGGAAATGCGCTCTGTGGGGGCGATGATGTCGTTCGCAGGTAAAAGGTACACTCCGTAATTGGATAGGCGACGTGCGTTATTACTTAAATGAATGGATAGAGGATTCTTTTGCGATATCCTGGATCAACTGAACGAAGCTCCGGAAGCTTGCGATCTCGATGTTGATGATCGATTTTCTCTCTGCGGTGCGTGGGTGGGTCGGTCGGTCGTTTGGCCGTTTGTATGGGTGTTTGCGTGCTGCGCGGTGCCGGTACTGTTTACTTCGTTGCTCGGCGGGTCGGGAGCTCTAGTAAGGCTGGCTTCTGGACAAACGAATGTACGAAGTAATCGAGGATGAATTAAGTAAAACTGAAGATCGTCTCCTGTAAATGTAACACTGGGAGCTTCGATTTCAAACGAATGAATCAATCGACTCCGCTGGATAAGAGAGGAGGTTGAGAATATCAGAAACGAAGATGGCGGGTCTCGAAATTTGATATAAGATGATTGCTGACTTTTAAGGAAGTCCGACGCGTCGATGCAATGGAAACCGGCTGCCGGTATCCAGGTAGTGATGAAATGCTAAGTCGCGTCTAATGATGGTGATGAGTGGTCCGCTCGCCCCAATGCAGGTACAGGACGAACGAGGATGCGTTATTGGTCGGATTGGCTGATTGAACGAATCCTAAATTTGGAGACGGCTTGCTGATAGTGTGTGCGGGATGAGGTCAAAAGAAGGGAAAAAAGAATGGCACAACAGGTAGGCAGGTAGTTGAGAGTTATACTGGGTAATACTGGAGTGCGGGGGAGCGTATAGAAGGATGAGTATGAGGGGAGAACCTTGAGGAGGAGATTGTGTGGCAGATAGCAATTGACCAATCAAATGACGAGAATGGCCGCGGAAACCGGTAGGACTCTATCGGAGGTGAGATGAGATATTTGCTTTTCCTTGACGGCAGCTTTTCGATATAGTGATCAGGAGGGGGTGCGATTGATTTGCTGAGAACGATCCGAGCTTCTGTCGCTGAGCGTGCGGTTGACCTTGGTCGGAGTCCAAGTGTATACCGGTAATTGGGCTTCAACAGTTCTCCAGAATACTGAGCTGGGTTCCAAGACTTTTGTGCCAGTTGTTGAGACGGTCTGATTGTTTGTTTTGTATGCGGTCTGTGTGTTTTGCTGCTGCTTGGTGGCGGTGAAGTCAGCTCTCTTGGGGAGTCGGCGGTCTCAATTAATGCAATATTGCTCATGTATGATGATGCATATGGATCTATGGAGGAGGTGGAGGAAATTGCCAGGCTTTCCCCAGAGCAGAGCAGAGCGAGAGTTATACTTTCAAAGTGCATACATTGTACAGTACAGTGGACGAGAGTGGTAATCCTGAACCTACGTGTACGAAGGGGTTCTCTTTGTTTTTGTTTTGCTTTCTGATTTCTCTATTGATGTTTATACTTACTTTATTACTGCATTGAGGCCTGCGTGTGCTTAACTGAGAGCTTGGTTTTCTGTTATGATGAGGGATGTAGCTTCTTCGAATGCTGATATGTATGGATGGCCATTCCCTGTCCTCCGCTAGGTACTTTAGATGCAGTACACTAGGGACGTGCATAACCAAGACGATGGTTATTTGCTTTATTTCAGCACGTTTAATGCATTTCCAAGTACAGTCGGTCGAATGTCAATCGTTTTCCAATTCGACGTGAAGACGGAATTCCTGCGCGGGAAGTCGTCGCAGAGGCCGGTGCAACTACGTCGGTAGCAGAGAAAAGAAGAACTTCGAGAAACAGAGAAGCGGAGGAGCATTGGAAGAGGAGAATGCTTCTACCGAACTGACCGAAAACGATTGCGGGTCCGGGTTTCAACGCGATTGGATGATAATACAGCATCTTATAGACTAAAACCACGAGGGCTTTGAAACGATGGAGCGGAATTGGGCCTTGAGCCTTGAGCCTTGAGCCTTGAGCCTTGAGCCTTGCGACTTCCCACTCTCTACTTCCGTACATACCGCCGTACCTGCAGCTGCTGCGGTCGACGACAAGGAAGTTGAGCACTAAACCGGGAGGAGAGCGCCGTCCCTCGTTCTTTTGCGTAAGGTTGTAGTGCAGCTGTACGAAGCACGATACGATACATTATTCCTGAGATCTTTCTTCTGCTGCTTGAGATCCCATTTCTGCATGCGTACACGTGTGTGCACTGTGTCTATGTGTGCTAGGTAACCTAGTGACTTGGGTTGTAAGGCAGGAGCACAAAATGTCCATGCTACATGCAGTACAGGATCAACATCATCTGGAGCAGAAGTGTTTGAAACATATTGAAAAACATTGTTCAGATGATCGCCGTCGTCGCTGCGAAATGGAAAATGGAAAATTCTGCCGCGTTTCGATTTTAGGGTTTCGGTCATATTTCCTCGAGTCGCACTCACTCTACACTACTTACCAAGGGCGAAAGGATATCCTTATTCACGAAAACACCTCGACCGAGCTATCCCCCTCTCCATCCGACGAAGATGGTCTGGCCTTTTGTACCCTCTTAGGTACCGTTTTCTCCGCGTTAAGGTTGCCTACCGTCTGCAGAATTTCCGTCCGCAAATTACCGATGATGAAATCGCTCGTGAGATGATTTAAGAAGACATCGCCGTCCAACTGCAGCTATCGCATATTCCCTCGACATGACAACCGCTCCACTAATGCGGTAATACCATCAGCTCGAGATTGAATACCATCAGCTCGAGATTGAACGACAGGGAAGATTCTGTCTGGCGTCTGCAACTGTTATCTGCCAAACTGCCCTTCTGAGCCGTCTCTTGCTGGGGATGAATAGCTTCTCGGACGGACTTCTGTCTCGCTCGCTGTCCCTGCCGGGATGAAGGTTATAATTAAACATCCGTTTTTCTGCCCAGCGTTGTCATCATCAGCATACAATCAGTAACGATACGGGACCTTCGACAAAGTACCGAAACACGGCAGACTAATCTTCTAATAATCATGTCCATCAATCGTTCTGGATGCCAACCTACTATTCCACGGTCCTCCAGCAACAATGTCTAACCGCTCGTATTGACTAGGACCAGCCCTCTTCACAACGAGGCTGCCAACAGTTGACAAGTCGGTGCATCCAAGACCGATGAGGCAACAGAGCAGCTAATGTAAAATTCAGACTCACAGATGCTGGAGAAAGTGGACAGTGGAGAATCTTGGCGTATTTGTGGAATCCTTTCAGAGACTTTTCAGAGACTTTTCGGAGACTTTGAATTTATTTTCGCTCCTTCACCACCACGATGCAGCTTAAAGTTCGCAGAATCCCAGGAAAGTGGACCGGAAAGTGGGGAAAGAAGACTTCTATCTCTTTATCGAGATCCCGATTCGTTCTAACATATTACCAATCTTTCCCCGAAGCTTCCGAAGCACTGTACGATGGATGATGTGATGTGAGCGACGCGATATTACTGCACGAAATAACCTACATCCAGAGCAAAGAGCGGTGCCGCCGGTAAGGTTACCACGTCGGCGACCCTCCCCCAATCCAGTATGTGACCGCCGGATTCATTTCAGCCCAGTGAAGATTGGAGGAGTGCTCTGCCCGACCGTGGGCAGTGGGCACCTTGCTCCCTCATCGCAATCGCAACCTGAGATTGGTACGGGGATATTAATCCCTGTGATGCGCTGCAAATCCACCCCATGTCGCAACGAGGGCAGCGACGAAAGAGCGCAAGCTGCGATGCCATGCTTACTTACTCGTGCAATATTCTTCTGCCTTTGCATGGATCGTCGTCGCGAGATAGGATATTGTCCGACCTGTGGGATATTCCGTCGGAATGCAACCTTCCGTTACAACGATGCAGCCCTCTCCATACTTTATGGGGTTTATTCGGCTGCTTGGGAGGTGCCTGGCAATTACATACACTCTTAGCACAGACTACGTGGTCTTCTTAACGGTGTCTGGGCAGCGAAACGATTCTCACCGTCTGTACTCGGGGTAAAGAAGGGACGGTCAAGAAACGGAAAATGAGAAGAGAGAAAAGTCGTTGAAACAAAACCGTCCTAATTAATTATACTTCAATAGATTCGAGCTCGAGTCTTGCGTTAAAAACGGCCCGCTCCTTAAGCTCTTACGCTTTGTACCGTACTGATCTTTTGCGCTTCGTCGACGGATACTGAAAGAGTTTATGCAGTAAGTCTTACTAACCTAACCTGACGTATGGGTGTCGCCGGACACCATCTAAAAACGGGCCAAAAATTTGAAATAGGCCAGAAACAAGTCTGTACTCACCTCATCCAAAATACAATGAGCACGGATATCCGAATGGCCAAGTGGTTTATTATTATCATTATCAGTCTCATTATGCATCATCATCATCCCTTTTTGCTTGCGCATACATCCGTGTTCCTTTTCCAGAACCATCTGCTCAAGCGGCATCGCACGCGTTCGTAAGGTTGCCATGTGCGTGCGTGCGTATTCTGTATGCCATACCTCCCAGCAGAAGCGTGTGAGTGCCTTTGGGGGATCCTGGTGGCTGACCAGGGCGCAGAATATTGCATAACTTTTTTATCGAAATGGGTCGTCGTTGTCAGCTGAGGACATTTTAAGTTTACGAGTGCCTTGACTTGACAGCTCCCACTTCACTTTGGATGGGGTCCGAGAGGAGATTGCGGTAGGACAGTTTCTACCGTCTGCCCTGAGTGCTCCGACCTGACAGCAGTCACGTGTGCTCACAACTTTCCATGTTCTCCCTCCCTTGCATAATCCACTTGAATATCGATAGCTATCAGATGGAAAATGCCTCGAGTGATGTGGAAGCTAAAGAAAGCCCATCAGCCATCTCGAACGATGAACACGTTCTGGCCGGAGATGCGCTCCTGTCAACATTCCAATGGTCTCCTCATCTTCACTGTCCAGCCCAGTCGGACAATTATCACGCCGTTGGAAAGGAAAATGTCTCTTCTGATGAGGAAATACTATGTTGCTCGTATGACAATTCTCGGGTTCGGTTTCGGTCTTTTAGAACCTTCTTTCGGCAACATCGCCCGTATGAAATCGTTAAGGTTCGTGACACAACCACTAGTGAAGTCCTTTTGTGGGCGCCCAGACATCACTTTCTCTCAAATTCCTGATCTTTTTCCTCAAGATTTGGTATCTCCGAACTACAGTCTACAAAAGTAAAGGCTAAAGAAATATCTGCTGTCGCCGATGTCTTGAAATCTCCTTGCTTTGAGAATGCTACAAGATTATACATCTCCTCTTGCTATCAAATACTAACCACAAGACTGGTAGACATGGCTATAAAGCCCATAGGTGCCATGTATATTGCACATTATCTCTCGTGACTCTCCCACTCACCTATCACACCCAAACATGACCAGCGCCCGCTCACCCACCTTCCCCAAATTTCCCC
>LLKJ01001669.1:0-14267 GCA_002242865.1 Clarireedia sp. CPB17 | reverse complement strand
GGCTTTTATTTAGGATTGTTGTGTCGGATTTAGCATAATAGAAATAGAAGAGGATACGATGATAGATAGATTGAGATTGAGATTGGAAATGACAATGACAATGTGATTGTGATTGAACTCAACTTCTCTCTTCACTATCTCAATCTCAATCTCAATCTCAATCTCAATCTCAATCTCAATCTCAATCTCAATCTCAATCTCAATCTCAATCTCAATCTCAATCTCAATTCAACCTGATATTTAATTGTATCTCCAAAATCTATATTCCAAGCTTTACATAGATACTCTTTATAAACTCATATCATATCATAAGCCTATCCATACAAAATTCATCCAAATGATCTTTCCATCTCCTCCAGTCTTGTCATATCCCTAAACCTCAACCGAATAAATGACCCCTCAAACGAATCTATAAACCAAACAAGATTCCCGCATCTCATATACAACGCAATATCCTCATCCCATATTGGGAAGGCTATGTATACGCATCATGCCAAAGTGCCCGCCACCAGAAAGTAATAAGCCAATAAAGACGCCATGCCCATAAACCCCAACCAGAATATTCAAAAGAACCAAAAAAAGCGTTGCCGCTCACGCCCAATTTTGCTAACCAGATCAATCTAGCCTCGCCTTATGATCATTGCATCATGTATAACCAAACTATACAAATGTGATGTTTTTTTTAACCAAATGCACCAGCCGTAGCCCAACAAGGATATATAGATTCCCGCCCCTTTTGCATTAATTCGTAACCAAATCATTTCCGTAAATAGAGAATATGCAATGTATGCATCATATACAATCATTAACAAAATGTGTTTCGTATTTATGTCGCCATTGTCGTCGTCGCTCGTGCATCGGTTTCCGTCTGTCGGTCGTATCGACGTCCACCCGTGG
This sequence comes from Clarireedia sp. CPB17, assembly GCA_002242865.1. Taxonomy (NCBI): domain Eukaryota; kingdom Fungi; phylum Ascomycota; class Leotiomycetes; order Helotiales; family Rutstroemiaceae; genus Clarireedia; species Clarireedia sp. CPB17. The sequence goes on along the minus strand of LLKJ01001669.1, from coordinate 13,370 downwards.
TAAACATGAAATCTCGACTGATGTCCATGCTCCGGTTGATACGTCCGCCTGGTGTATGAGGATGAGCGACGTTGACACGGCCTCGGCGAACAGCTCGCTCGACATCCTCATCATCCGTGTGGTCTTCGTCGTCATATTCCTCGCTCAATCTAGGATGAAGGTCAGTCAGCTACTCTAGAGAACAATGTAAAGATTAGTGCTCACCTTGAAAAGTAATCGGCAAGTCCATCATGACTGGGCGTTCCGACTACTTGATCATACATAGGTGGTGGCGTTGGCATTGGAGGAGGCGGGTCTTCAGCATCGAATGCAGGAGGATTGTAGCTCGGATTGCGAAGCATATGTATCGGACGTTGAACCGCGTTGTGCATAGCTAAATGCGCTTGCGGTGGTGGCCTGAGAGGTTGTGCGGTCTCTGGGCGTGCTGGAGAAGCAAGACTCAGATTGTCAAATGAATCGGTGTTTAAGTTTGCCAAGCGTGGTCGACTATCCATTTCAGCATTGGGACAGCCACAAACACGGTTCCGTGTCTGATTATTGCCATTGCCAATATCAGCGTACGCAGGTAGTGCTAACTGTGGCTGTGATGCTTGGCAACTTAGAATAGTGAAGGGTGAATCGATGGAGATTTCAAAGTGACGACGCTTTTTCCCTGTGGGATCTTCAGGGTCTTTTCGAGATATACGCATCACAATCTGTATTTGTGGTTAGCAATGTTTTGGCAATGGCCGAGTAATACATACCTTGATCCAATGATGTGTGCTAACATTCTTCCATGTGCAATCATGAGCCAGTCGTTTCGATTTATCTTTCTCCATCATCTCGCAGGTAGGTAATTGAACAGACATCTCAAGCTCCGTCGAGCCAATGAAGTGGTCCAATCCTAGATCGAGGTCACCAAGCATGTTTTCTGTCGGTTCAGGAAGTGGTAGAGGTTCTATGCCTAATCTCCGGGCTTCTCTTTCTCTCTCTCTCATAGCCGAGGCACGTGCTTGTGCTCTTTCTTCAGGTGAAGATTCGCCCCCTCGCAATACCCGTACTTCTTGATGACTATACTCTTTGGCCAAAGGTCTCCCGGCTGATTTCTCTAACAATAAGAGCTTCTTCTGGGCGTCCTTTCTCGTTACTTTGCGGTTGCTGGTTGTGTATTCAAGATTTTCGGTGACAAGAACCTTGATCTTGTGAACGTGGACCTTAGCGAGCGGTGTGAGCTTGAAAGCAATCGGGATTCTGGACCCGAGAGGAAATGATTTTCCAGATATCATGATTTCATAGTGTAACTGATCCTCCCAGTTTCTGCTAATAGAAATCGGTTCAACCAACTCGAGAGACTCAATAGAAGGCGTTCTGATAACTGGGACCTCCTTGAATCCTTGAAGATTTGGTCTGAAAGTTCCTGCTCTCTCCACAAAGGCCTCCAACTGCCATATCACTGAGGCAAGCGGGAGCTTGGTAGTCTCTGGACTGTTGTTATCGATCGGAATTTCAAAATTGTATTCGTAGACACCGGGATGGAAGATTTTGTAGCCTTTTTGTTGCGGTGTGGAGACGTATGGAGAGTCCCCCTTTCCAAAACTACGAGATTGATTGCTTTGTAAAGATAGCCTCTTGGTCTCCTTTGATGACATTAATGTGCTTGATCTGTTCCTACCACCGAGGATTGGGAGTGAAAATCCAGGAGAATCGAGACCGCTCGATAATGGAGTCACGGATGTGTTGCCGACTTTGTCCCGAAGGACATAGTTGCACAAAGTGCCATATCCAACTTCAGATCCTACATAGGCGGCGTTGAAGAATGGCAGCACTTGTGTCCTAAGCGAATCTTCTTCATGAGTTTCTGTCTTGGCTGGAGGAATACCTAGAGAATGTAAGCTCGGAATTGTAAATAATTTATAACTTCCACATACCTTCAGGCCATTCAGTTCTGGCTCTACCGGTAAATTTCAGAGTAACGGCCTTTATTTTGGCGCTCTTTGTGATGTTCAACTGTAGTTTTCCACGGAGGATTGCTGTTGAGTTGGACGACGAATCGCGTGTTGTGCCATCATGATCGAGCCCACTCAAATAAATGATGGGCTCAGCCAGCTTAACATAAACATACACGCCGTTGCTTGACGCTACGGGTTTCTCGGTATCTACGCCTGCTAGCGACGGTGATGATGTATTCTCAATTGATAAATCTGAGCCGCTATTGGCCAACGAAGGACGACCCAGACCCAGCCTTCCACCCAAAGCCTCTATATCATTACCCGGCCCCGGTCCCGACATTATGCTCGCTTCCAGCCCTTCTGCACAAGATGTCGGTCTTCTCGAGAATATAGTTCGGCGATCCGTTGATCGCGTCGACTGCGATCGGCTCACCTGTGGGCTAGGGGATCTTGTGGATGAGGAGGCAGATGCTGTGGTGGGTTTGGTAGAGGAGAAGGAGGAGAACACCGAGCCAATCATACGCTTTGCGCTGTCTCGGGAAGCCAGTTTTGTGAGTTGGGTTCTAGCGCGGGAAGGCTTTTTAGGTTGCGGTTGGGGTGGAGGAGGCCGCAGATCAAAAGGTACAAAGCCTGCTGGTAGTCGTGTGATGTGTATGGAGTGAGGTCGGCGCTGCCTTGGTCGACACGGCGGAGCTGGTAGAGTCGTTCGTGGTTTGTCCGCGAGGAGATTCGGAGGATGGTAGTAGACAGTGCCTCTGTTGGAGAAGTATGAGATTGGGATTGAGCCTGTCATGTTGAGTATTAACAATTAGTTGTTTACGAAAGGATATCGTGTAGTTGTGAGTGTGTTGACGAGTATGAAATGAATGTAAGAGTGGTCCGGAACTGAAGGAAGTAGAGTCAAGTAGTCGCGGTGTGAATGTTCATGAAGTAAGATCTTCTTCAAGCTCCAACGGCATTGTCGCAATAATATAATATTGCTGCAGTATGTGAACCCACTGGCACCAGATGACCAAGTACTTCAAGTAGTCATGCAGAAAGATATCGGGGCAGGGGATAGCTGGTAGGGCTTAGGATAGGAGGGGAAGGGCATGAATCACGTCCAAGGCGATACAAGACAGGCCACCCAAAAATGATATGAAGGAGGGATGTTCACTCACCAATTATTAGATGAGGATAATGTAGGTTTTGCTGGTTGTCAAATGCCTGAACGACAGAAACAAGGAGTAAGGATAAAGGCAGTGTTTTGGGATGCCAACACACGCACAGGGCGGGTAGTAGAGCAAGTTGACGGAAGCGTGTGTAGGTGAGAAGATCAGATTGAATCTGACTTTTTCTGAGTTGAGGTAATGCGAGATAGCGAAAATCGGCAGCCGTGTTGGGGAGTGGTAGTTGGTTCGTAGAGTAGTAGGAATAGTGGGTGGGGAGGTGGGCAAGTAGGAAGAAAGGGAAGAGGGAAAACGGAAAAGCCAAAAGTGTAAAGTGCAAAGCGCAAGAAGCGGTATGTTTGGTGGAGGATATAGTGTGTGGTCTATACCCAGGACGTGGTATGGATTGGGATGGATTGGGAAGGAGTTGGGGAAGAATTTCTGCATGCGGCTTCCAAGTTTCTTCGAGATGGGAGATTCGAGATTCAAGCAAAAGATCTGCTCGCAGGGTTGTTGTTTCTGATGCCGGACCGCCGGTATAGGGTTGTTGGTCTTGGCACCCCACACGCTGCGATTGGCTTGTGACGAATGGACGACGCCGTGAGGTACGAGACGGGGACAGAGATGAGGTCAGCAGGATAGATAGTCAACGGCGACTGGGGAGGGTGGGGCGCGACAGCACGAGAATCGAGGTGCGCTGCAGTCTGCTGGTGCCAAATGCTGCAAAGAGCTGTGATGTGATGTGATGTGATGGAAGTAAGACTGTGCGACGAGTGAGCGAGGAGGATGGAGGGGTGGAGGGGATTCTTCCATATGCGGCGGAGGAAGTCCAACTCCGTACGAATATCCTTATTCCAATCGCCAGCCAGAATAGCAAAACAAACAGTGTATAGTATAGCATGGGAGTATAACAAATACTGATTCATATATAGAGTTCTACACGAGAGCTCACACCAGAATGATTCCAAATCACAACACAGGAAATGGAACCCTCAATTCTAGAACAGACCTTTTTCACATGAGGAGCGCCTCGAAGGAGGGCTATCGTCGTATATACCTACATACCTCTTCGCTACTTGACTTGCATCTACTATTTGTATCTACTCCAGTCCGCGTGGAAATCGGCCATAAGCTGGAGTTCTTTGCGTTGCCCGGAACTCGCGGAGTACATTCTTGGTATAGCGGCCACCAAAAGCAGGTTAGATTTTTGGCGGAAGGGGACCATGATGAGGTAACGACAAACCACTTTTGGATCTCTACGGCTACTGTAAGGTTATCACTTCTCCAGGCCGATCTTTATCTTCTTTTAGTAAATCAAAGATGCGAACACTCCTTCATCACGGAAGGTAGTAATGAGCAATTTGATAGTAATTTAATACGCTCATCAATTCTACAATTCTAGTAGCCGTGTATAACATCATGTATCTCTACGGCCATATCTCTGTCTAACTGCCTACGTAATCACAGCTGTAATGCCTTGCCAAGTTTGGCCTAAGAGTTGGCACCGACTTCGCAAGTTGCTCCGCACTTCAACCGACCCTTTCCAAGATCATACGCCGCACGAATACAAGTTAATAGCACCCAACATCAAGATTCCCGAATAACCTACGAAGCACAAGTAACTTTTTCCGAATCAAGAAAAATGGCCCAGTCCGCAAAGGAACCTCCCTGCGGGTCGTGAGGAGTACTTGTAGGGACTTGGTACGTACCCAACCCTCGTCGCGCATGATGTTTCAGCGTCGCATTCCCCATTGAACCCTTCAGGTGCGATAGCCAACAGCTCCTTGGATCTTGGCTGGGAGGGACCCCGTGGAGACGAATCGGGCTCCGTTCAGGTTCTAATGCTAGGGATAGTGAGGTGGCATCTTCACCGCGTTGCACTCTTCTTTGGACTTGGGCCAGTGAGTGAGGCTGTAACCGTGGTGCGGGGAGGAGACGAGGCGGTGTTGAGATCGTCCTCTTGTTTTCCCTGCGGCAATCGAGAAAAACCGTGCTTTCGAACTCCTTGGGGCTTCTCCTTGGGGCTTCCTAGTTACTTGATGTGTCGCCGTTCTTCGCAAATCAAAATTATATTCTGGCAAACTTCAATGATGACCGTTATGTGCGCAGCGAAATATGGCAAGCAGTCCGTGGTTCGGACGCTGCGGAAGAGAGGGTCGCACAAATTGATGACGATGGCCGGCAGGTTCATCCCGGCAAGATTATATGGACCACAATAGCCCGCCCAGATCAATTTTTTTTTCTCGAAAGGCCGCTCTAACTTCTGCTCAAAGCATGAACCTACAATTCCAGGTTTGCGGGCCTCATCCTGCCACTTCAAACGGGCACAGGTCCAAAGACAGTCCGTACCTGCCAAGCAGATACCATCCCCTATAACCATTTCATTTGACGAGTTACAGACGCGTGTGCAGAGATCGGAGGAATCAACGGCTTATCACTTATCACCCCTCTCTATGGGTGGCACCTGTCGCAGATCCCCAAGCTCCCCAGCTACACAGTCATCAATTTTTGATTCAAAATTCTGAGTGTTTGTTCCAGAACAAAACCTTAAGTTGAGAGCAGAGATTCATCCATGCCCGAAGTCATGGACCATCTGAACCTCCTCAGAAGCAGTTATCATGGGAAACGGAAACATGCTCGCGCCATGATTGACGACCGGTTGCAAAACGTTCGGGAACGTCACAGCCATTTCACAACGAGTTGCAATCATGCATCTTGGTTATAATGCACGCGTCATACTGGGCCCGAGCCCTCAAAGGATCAATTTGGATGCCCTTCTATTCGTTCTAGAATGAAGGAATTGCCTTCCCCGACAAATTTAGATCAGTCTAGTCGAAGGATAAAGAGATGGGACGCGTAGAGCACTAATATAGATATTCTTGTGTACACTTGATGACAAGAAAGCGTAGACGCTACCGGCTCTTGCGCACGGTATCTAGTACTAGCATAGAAGACGTGCCTCTACTTCATTGACGAGCTTGATGTGAGTTCAAAAGAATACAGACTTACTAACCTTATGGACCAAATATCAAGCACGCAATAGATGTACAGTAGAAGTAAAAACGTCTAGATTGGCTCAATGTGAAGAAGAAATATATCCCCGAAATGAAAAGTATACATGTAACGACCTACAAGGTGGTCCAAAGCTAGATAAGTGTTGTATGTAACTTTTAGATGTAACTCTTGTCTAATGGTTTAATCCTATCGAATTCCAGGACACAAGTCGCCTGTCACCCAACGCTGAACAGAAGACATCGTTCCCTCCATTGGCCTATTAGTTCATTTCCCAGCTGATATAGATGTCTAGTTTTTTTTCACCTCCGCGGATAACTCTCCTTCTCCCTCGCCGCACCAGTCGCTTTTCCCACGCAGCAACCCCTCTCCTCGGCGACTTTAGGTCTCACGGCTGAGCGTGGTGCAGGATGTTCACTCTGAGACCTGTAGACCTGCATTCAAAATTGGAATCCCAGCTTCGTTCCATTCATGCCAGCCTTTTTAACAAAAGAAGGCAAAATAGCCACGGATGCTACCTCTTATTAGACCTCGTATCACAGCGTTCACCCTCGCCCAATGCGCCACAGCTTTTCGACGAAGCCCTGGTCCCGGTGTTCCGAAAACTCAGCGTAGTAACGCTATCTTCAACTCCGACTTCGTGTATTGAGTATCGTTGATTTGCTATAAGCCATCCGGGCACTTATCCGAGGCTATACGCCAACAGTTGGAGAACTAACGGTGGTTCCGGATAGTAACGAGCCACGAGACTGGCGGCCGCCTAGTGGTGCCTTAAAGCTGATGAGCAATATACAGGACTTCTTAGGATTGGCTCAGTCGCTATGCTGCCTTGGGGTCTTTGATAGCTGATAGCAGAGAAGGAAGGTTTGCATTGGCATATATGTATGCAGCTTACTTGCCGGCACTGCGGCAACGATCTCGTACGATGAGCTTCATTCCTTCCACGGATCGTTGCCGGCACGCTTCTGCAATGTGCTTATCACATTTACTCTGTCAGGGTAAAGCACTTGTGCGCGGGGATTGTTGCGGGCATGTTGCCCAAGCAGCTTAATGCGATGCATTTCTTTCCCACTCGGGCGCTAGCTGTGGTGAAAGATCTCGTGCGGCTTGCTTTCTTAAATGCGGGGTGTGCCAGAAGAGCAAAAGAGGGTTGTGTCTCAGTTGATTTTGATTGTGCGTAAAGTCATCAGATACATATGATGGCCGTGTTCATGACTTGGTCCAGACCGGTATGGTTATATCTTCAAGCATCGAAGCCGGTATTGCCAGGGACAAACAGCAGTTTTCTGTCCTTGAGCATTATAAAGGCGTGAAGGATGGGTGATGTTTGTACAGACTAGAGTGGTGTGGGTGTAGCACTACATACTACACTATAGCAATAATATGGAATCCTGCTATCGCCTGGAAGAGTAGACGAAGTCATACAACGTCGGTGGTGACCTGATTGGCAACTTAGAATAAAGTCCCGCAAAAGAAAAGACAGGAATATAAATTAAAAATGTGGGCGGGTGCAACCTGATAAGATAAGATTAGATCAGATCACGCTAGGCTCTAAAAGTAACAATCAGATGTCCCAGTCGCGGAAATACGCGATCTTTGGACGCGATAAAAGGCAGCAACATCCCATGCATTATTCAACATCCAGAAATTCGCCAGTGCAATGGATTCACCAACTCGGAATCAGGATGACGCACCGGCAGGTGGAAATGCCGCTCTGGATCATTCAATGCCATTGAAAGGTGTAGTAATTTGTTGTACATCCATCCCAGATGAAAAGCGTGTAAGTCCGGTCGACTGTGTTTTCTCGGGGGGCAATTGACTGTCTGTATACTTTACTGATTCATCTTCTTCTGCAGACAGCTTTGGCCTCCATGGCAGAACAAATGGGCGCCGTTATCCGTGCGGACCTCACTGTGGAAGTTACACATCTTATAGCTGGAGACTTCGACACTCCGAAATATCAATATGTTGCGCAATTCCGCCCAGACGTCCGTCCAATGACTATGAAGTGGATCGAAGCAGTTCGTGAACTATGGATAGCTGATCTAGAAATCGATGTGGAAGTTTTGGAACGACAGCATGCGCTACCCACGTTTACGGGCCTGAAAGTTAGTCTGACTGGATGCGAAGATGGTATGTACATCTATCAAACATTGCTCAAGCGTCACTTGCCGACTGATGGTACATAGCAACCGAACGTTTCGAGATTGCTGAGAAGATCAAAGCAAATGGTGGAGCATACGATGGAAATTTGACTAAATCGGTCACGCATCTGATATCGTTTCGAACGGAGGGCAATAAATATAAAGCGGCAAAAACTTGGGGATTGCGAGTTGTCTCTGTCGAGTGGTTAAATGACAGTCTCGAGAGGGGCATGATCTTGCACGAGCAATACTATGATCCCGCATTACCGCTGGAAGAAAGGGGCAAAGGGGCGTGGGACAAAGAGAAGCCAAGATTAAACTCGTCGAAGAAAAGAGCCAGGGACAAATCTCTAGCTGGAGATGAGGGAAAGAAAAAGCTACGCAGAACAGCGAGTTCGAAACTAAGTACGCAGAGTCAGAGCTTGTGGGGCGATATAGTAGGCGGTGGTAACGTCATCCAGGTATCGCGGAGCGGAGTATGGGGCAATACGGCGAGTCCATTGCCCCTCCAAGAGAATCAACCAGTTGAGAGCCGCGAGGCGACACCAAAACCCGCACCTCCAAGCGCTCCGTCAGAGTCTCATCCTCCGAAGAATGGAATTTTTGGGGATTGCTGCTTTCGAAACCATGATTTCTCAGCTAAGCATACCAGAATTTTAACGAACCATTTACTCGCTCATGACGGTGAAGTGCTGCAGAGTGATAAAGATTTGATTGAATCATCTGTGGAAAGTCCGCAAAAACGGCATTTTATGATTGTGCCATACGACCTTCCAGGTGATCAGTATCCGGGGCTCCCTGAATCAGGATTACGGATTGAAGTTATCACGGACTGGTGGGTAGAAAGATGCCTACACCACAAACAATTTATGGAGCCGTCGATGCATGTCATCGGCAGACCGTTTCCCAGCTTTCCCATTGAAGGGTTTAGCGATCTTAATATATCCTCTGCAGCGTTCAGCGGTATCGAATTGTTACATGTCAAGAAAGCTACCAACTTATTAGGTGCTAAATACAGCGAGGATATGACCCCGTTATCCTCCGTGCTCATTACGAAATCTATAGTTAGTCTTCGTAAAGACAAACTGGAACACGCGCAGGAGTGGAAAATACCAATAGTCACGGCAGACTGGCTGTGGGACTCTATCGTAGGGGGCACCAGGTTGCCCTTCGGAAAATATAGATGCAGAGCGGCGCGACAACCTGCCTCAGCGCCGGCTGCAAACAAAGAATCACGTCCAGGAAGCTTTAACGCTGCAGACAATACGACTACAAGTTTTCAGACACCACACTCAAAATCAAGCACTCTCCCATCAAGATCCGGTATCAAACCACCTCGAATACCTGAGTTCGATAACACGGCATTCGATCGGGACACTCCAGATCAACCCATGAACGACGAATGGGATTCTATACCGCAGCCGATACCCCCTCCTGCGTATTCATCAACTCCTCCCCCGTCCAAACCCGAGCCTCTCGCCGAGCTTCATCCGAACTCCCCAACCAAAACCCATCACTCCACCGATTCATCAACAAATCATCATTCGACTACTCATACTCTTCCTAAAGAAGAGCCCGAGCTTAACCACGCCGCAATAACCGATCTTCTGGCCAAGACCCGACGTCCTTCAGCCGCGGAATCTCTCGCGCACAAGCGTCAACGGCAACCTCGAACGAAGATCATGGGACGAGCCATGTCCAATGTGTCAACTGCCTCATCGGTCGATTCTACGGCTACTACCGGGAATGCTGTGCAGTATCCAGAAGAACATCCCCAGGTCGACGCGCTCATGAATCTGGACGGTGATCGACATGTAGAGAAAGATGCTCTGCCACCGTCTACGCAGTTGGGATATGAGGATCCCGAAAGTGATGAGTATAGGCTAAGGGTGAGAGCGATTATGGAGGGGAAGGAAGGAGAGCCGGTGCATGTGCCCAAGATAATGAAGGAGAGGAGCGTGACGATTGGGGATCTGTCGGCGTTGAAGGGGCCAGCGACTAGAACGAGGGGGAGAGAGAAAGCGGATACCTCGTTGATGTCGAGGGGATTGAGGTAGGTTCAAGGATTTCGACGCAGTTTTGTACAAAATGGAAGCGAGTTTGGATATATATATTTGATGGGAATGATGAAGTGATGAAACGTAAATACAATGAAATAGTTCACAACCTTAGGGTCGCGCTGCTACAAGGTGCTCTTAGTGAAGATCAAGGTGCTCAGTGGTCATATCTTTCTGGGCAGTTTCTAAATGGAGCGAATTAGACGTTATACTACAACGACAGTTGGTGATGGCAAACTATAAAACGGTTCTGGCATTGGATTTAGAGATGATTCTCAGAGTGCTAGGCTGACTGTGTAGCATAGAGGACGCACATCCAACTGTTGTACATACGGGGCCCCGCTATCCCTGATTGGGCTTAGCATCTGATCTTTCTACTCAGACATTCGACTTGTTTACACCTCCTGTTGTCTGAATTCTGACTTCTGCCAAACTTTTCATGTTCTGCAGATAACTATACTTTCCACTGTCTAATATCTTTCGGGAACCATTTCTTCGATTCTCAATTGGCGGGATTGGGCTTCCCGAAGGAGTTGTAACAAGATGAGCCTCCTAGTTTCTTCACTGGTAGTGTTACTACTTGTAACCTTCACCTGGTCTCTGAATAATGTGGTTGGAGTGAAACGAGTTCGAGATGAGCCACAATACATCCCACCAAAAGTCCCAATCATTGGACACGCAATAGGGCTCCTTCAGAAAAAATACGACTACTACATTGATCTAAGGTTTTCATGCCCCTGGCATTTACGAGTTCAATGGGACTGACAATATCATGATTGCAGCAAAAAGTACAAGCTGCGTATCTTTGGCCTTGCCATGCCAGGTATGCCTGGCGGTCGAGTTTATATCATAAACTCGCCTGAACTCGTCCTCGCCGTTCAACGAGTACCTAAAAAGCTCTCATTTTGGCATGTTGAGGCTACATTCGCTGTACGGATGGCAGGACTAAGTGCCGATACAGGACGAATGATGATGCATAATGCTAGTGGTGTGGAAGATGGGAAGAGCATTTTTTCGGAAGGAATGATAGATCTTCACAAGCAGTTGAAGCCGAGCGAGCAGCTAACCAATATCACGAGAGAAGCTGCAACGATACTGGCATGTTCAATCGGAACATTCGAAGAGCAGGGGGTGACTCACGTCGATCTTGATGGCTGGATCATTCAAGAAATCATGGCCTCGGTAACGACCAGTTTCTATGGTCCGAAGAACCCTTTCAAGAATCCGGAAGCGGCGCAAGCATTCTTGTGGGTGCCCCTTGCCCTGTATCTCACGTGTAAGAGCACATGTTGACGAGTCTCAGGGATTTCGAGGATAATGCTGTTGAACTCATGTCATTTCCATTCCCACATATCACTTGCCGAAAAGGTTACAAGGCACGCGAAAAACTTGTCGCTGCATTTCTAAAATACTACGAAGATGACGGTCGAGCCGGGGCCTCTCATATCCACGAATCCGCATCAAAAATACGTGATGCTTATGGAGTTTCCAACATCGACAGATCACGCTTTGATGCTGTTAACGGACATGCTATTTTGGCGAACACAACGCCCACGGCGTTTTGGACTATCTATCATGTCCTTTCTAACCCGGCTATTCTGCAAGAAGTACGGACTGTGGTGGAGCCCTTGGTGACGACAGTAAAGGATGGTGGTCTTACCCATGAGATTGACATCAGTCACATACGAGACATTCCAATTTTAAAGTCTGTCCTCCACGAAGCCCTTCGAAACTACGCGGGCGGAACCGGAACTCGAATCGTTCTCGAAGATACCATGCTCGACGAGAAATATCTATTAAAGAAAGGCTCCTTCGTCTTCATGCCGAATCGAGCTTATCACTTTGATGAAGAATCATGGGGACCTGACGTTGATGAATTTGATGCTCATCGCTTCATGAAACCTAAACCGTCTCAGCCAGGTGCATTTCGAGGTTTTGGCGGTGGTGTTAATTTGTGCCCCGGGAGGTTCTTTGCTATGAATGAGATCTTGGCTATGTGTGCGATGCTGGTTCTGCGTTATGATATCAAACCTATCGGTGGTACATGGCGCCACCCAGGTGTGGATAGAAGCAACTTGTCGCTTCTTGTCAATCCACCGAAAGATCGAGTGTTAGTGGAAATTGTACCGAGGGAGGGATGGGAAGGCGGCTCATGGTCTTTCAAACTGTAGAGGATGCTTTGCTAGAGATAGAAAAGATGTGGATTCTCTCTTGTGAACCCAAAAGTGACGCCACTCTAAGAGAGTGATAATTGTGGTCTATATGGCTAGGCTGGCTGCTTCACATCTCGGGTGCAAATATAACAGGCCGATGACAATACTAAAAGAAATTTAGATAATGAAAGCACTCCATGTCTTAGAGTCTTTGGCATATTCGTTTGACAACATGTAATCAGCCATAGCATATTTCCCTAAATCGGACTGGTTTTCCTGCCCTGGAGAGGGGTTTTCTAATATGGGAATAATAAATTTCGTTAGGGATGTGTATACCATGGGTGAAGGCTAATTAAGACCTACTTGCTAGAGCTAGGAGACCTGTTCTTCAACGATTGCTAACTATTGGAACTGCTCCAGCCTACCATGTACAGTCCTCATCCCATTAACAATGAGCTCACTCCCCTTCTGGATCTTGACGTTTCCCCAAACTGTAAGATCACCCTTAACCACCAGACGGCCATTAATGTTTACATTCCCTTTCGCTGAGAAGTTTTTACTATGCACAAAATCAGTTCGGTTCCAGTACCAGGTAGCAAGGGGTTGATTAATTTACCACACTTGAACGTCCCTCTCGATCGTTGCACCGCTCTTAGAACTCATATCACCATCCAAAATCATCCATTCCTTCTCACCCCCTTCGAACAAAATCTTACCACTACACACCACATCTCCCACCTGCACTCTCCCCCTAATCGTCACTGCACCACTTGAACTCACCTTCCCTCCCACCCTCACCACACCCCCTACTCCCTCTAACAAAATCTTCCCACTCGCGCTCAAATCCCCTTTAACCCACACATCCCCCTTCAACTCCACCGACCCACTAGCCTTAACACTCTCACCCACCCTCACCGCGCCCTTGCCC
>LLKJ01001667.1:0-12094 GCA_002242865.1 Clarireedia sp. CPB17 | reverse complement strand
ACCCCAACCCCATCACCGGTACTTCCAAGGAAGGGAAGAAGAAAAAAAAGAGAAACACCCCCTCCGAAACCCCAACAAACAGCTGACCTAATCCCCCGAAAAGCTCCCGGTGCCGAAAACCGAGCTTCTCCATAGCCAGCCACGTGATATCCTCTCAACTCACCCACCTGGGCCATCCCTTTCATCGTCATCATCATCACCCTCGTATCTCCCTCAACCAGACTCACGCAACAAAGTAGGACCGACCGACCAACCGACCGAAGGACCACGACCCCATCTATCTATCCACCTCCCAACCACAAGCCCCTTCCCTCTCCTCTCCTCTCCTCTCCTCTCCTCCACAAAAGCACCGCAAGACAGGACCGACCCCATGGAGCATAATAGCACCGCGCCGCAGCGCAAGGATGATAAGCGCAGCGCAGCGCAGCGAGCGTCGTCGTCGACCGACCGGCGCTACCGGCATAGCTTCGGGTATACCGTGGCATTAGAATTTTAAGCACTACCTACCTACCGACTAACTAGGTGACTTGGACTTTGCAACCCTCCCTGGTCTGCGTAGTAGTACTTCGTCTAGATATGTATGACTATCGCCACCCACCCTCCACCCTCTAGCTAAGATCCGAGCACTCCCACAGCCGCATCCCATGATTCCCATCCCGTCGAAAAAAAAGAGAAGTGCCGAAACGCACCCCCAAGCTCAAGATCCGCTGCCCTGACATTAGTGTTTCTTTCCCAAGGTCTTGGAGGGCTGAATCGCATTGGTTGGATCTGATTGGAATCTGATATGATCTGATATGCCATGAGACTATTTCTGATTCCTGTAATTTCAGGTGACGCATGCGTATGTATGAGGCTACAGTATGTGGATTCTCTCCTTCTCTCAACAATAAACAGACACACAGACACAAAGACAGTATACAGTGGACAGGAGTGGACGAACGGATACCGAGCGGCAAGGCAATCAATCTCAAGTCAATCTCAATCTCAATCTCAATCTCAATCTTAGTCTGTGAATGAACATCCAAATCCCGCAATCAATAGTGCCGACGGCGATTGTGGCGTTAGTGGATTCTGGAGATAAGTACTTGTGTATGATGATATGCTGAAGAGGAAGGAAGATACGACGGACGGACACACACACAGACATGCCCTCAACGAGTTATCTGAAGCCAAGCTCTACCTAATCTCCATGCATCCCACCAGGTAGGTCCCTTTTTTTCCATGCACAAATTTTCGCTCCTTCTCCTGTCCATCCATCCATCCATCCATCCATCGCTACATTTCCTCCATGGGTACTTCCGTACAGCGTATAGTAGGTGACACAGTGCGAAGTAGGAGTGGAGATCAACACCACACGCACACCCACACAGCGCCAAACGAAAACTGTGGATTTAGTGGAGGAGGACGGGGCCCAGGGGCCTCGGGGCTGGCACAACAGTGGAGCCCAGCCAGAGGGAGCGGATAAAGGATCGGGTAAAGAACGCGGATGAGGGTTGCGATTCAGAAGAAGGGATTGAATTTCGGTCGGTGAGATTGTGGGGTTAATGTTGGAGGGGTTGTTTGTTGTTTGTGGGTGGTTTTTAATTGTAAGAAAATTTCTCAGGAGGTTTGCCGCAGCGGAAATTTCCACATTCGGCTTTTTTTGCTGGAGCTGGAGAAGGAAGATTGAGGAGATTACTTGTGCAAGGACGGGGCGGATGAGTTGAACGGATCGAATGGAAGGCATGTAATATTGACACTGCAGCTTTCATTTCCAAGTAGTGGGTGGTAGTGCCCTGCCCAGCGCAAGATAACAAACAGCATCCATCTCTCGCCCAAAACGGCAGCACAAGTTCAGCTCAACTCCAATAGTCATCACTTATCACCCCAATGCAACTAAGCGTAGCTGACTGAGCACGGCACAGTAGAGCATCTCGATTGTGGGATGAGAGATCGTAAACTGCACGTTTAGGAAAGGCGCGCGTATCGACCAGATAGGGGGAAAAGCTCATTCTGGGGAAAAAACGAGCCCAACCCAAAAGCATAAATCGGTGATGTAATCAAGACATTCCAAGCCACCAGCAGAATGAAAAACATGCCTAAGCTCCACATTGAGGCGAAATAGACTTTTTTATGCCATGAAGGTTTTGCTTGGTCTAGATACGATAACGATGCTATCGAGACCGAGTGATGACACGTGTAGAGGGGGAGGTGAGTCTGCAGCAGGAAGTATGGTGAACGGAAGAAACATGTTCTAGTTCTAGCTCTTAAGCTAAACCAGACCAGCATACTGTATCTGGTAGGTACAGCTCTGGGGACATGACATGCCATGACATAAAGTGCAATGTGCAACTAGAGCAAGCATGTTTTTTTTCTTCTCACAAAGTCTGGGGAAATCCGAAATAGCACATGGAAAATCATGGGAACGGCAACCTTAGCATCTGCGATAGCCGGCAATCGCACGAACATGTGAGTTGGAGAAAAGTCTATCCCACCTTTCACATGCCAAAAAAAAAAAGGTCAAAGCAGAAGATTTTATCTCCTCCTCCATATGGAGAAGTTAGTATTACCGGCCGAAACGTTTGATGCGACTCGGTCATTGATATGAAAATTTAATCTGCGACAATTTAGCAGCGGCTGCGCGGAGCCGAAAAGAGGAAGGAGACTGACCAATTTTTCATTGCCAGCGAAGGTTGATATCTATCGCCAATGTCTTGAAATGGGTTCGTCTGAATGGGGCCGCATAATCTTGTTCCTGTCAGACTGGTAGCGTAGCATGTACCTGAATGAAAAAAAAGTACCTCGGAGCCAAACGGAGAAATTATCGGAACCTCAAGCTCGTAGAAAGGCCGAGGATATGGATATGAGGCGTTATTTGGTGATAGTTCTAGGATCAATGGAGAAATGCCAGAGATACGATATGATACGATACCGTACGGTTGTTACTTCACTGTTGGTACAGTAGAGCATCCTACAGTACAGCCGGGATAGAAGGACCGGAAGAAATCGGAATCCACCTTCTCTCGCAGGAATTATTGAATCCACAATAAAGCCGTCGCCTGTGGCATGATATCCCCCATCACGTGTTAATCAATGATTGAGTGCAGAGTGCGCACGTGTCGATGAACTGATGGCATTATCCGACCTGCGGAGCTAAGTATCAGTCCTGTGGATGAGGCTGGACCATTCTTATCACTCGCGGAGGACTTGCCATTCTTGTTCGACACCCAGAATGCGCAGTGCATATCTAGGGGCACAAATTTAAACAAGCAACCTGCACGGATCGACCATGCTTCAGACGTTCATAATCGGATCTCCGGGCCTGAATCTCGTCGCGAGCGTCGCGGTCCATGGGTCAACGTGATACAGAAGATGAAGATCTTGACCATGGATTCCTCAGCTCCCTCATCACAGGATGCCGTTACAGTTTCTGGCGTGAAAGGAAAAAGAGGGAAAAGCACGTCGCATCACTTCCCTTTAGGAATCATCCGACAGAATGCGGGTATAGCCTCTCCACTAGTCCTGGGGTATGATCGCCCCGCATTCATGGAGTACCTAGACAGTACCATACGATACTAATGGTGCGCGTATTTCGAGCAAATATTCGATTCGCCTAGAGAGATTCCCAGCTCTGCTTGTAAGTTGTAACCCCCGAGTTAGGATCCCTAAAATACATGGGGGCTTTCTGTTTTACGAAAAAAATGCACAATGCGCACTGCACCCCTCACTTCTCCGGCGGGCGCGGCCCTGGGGCTCTTCCCCTTTTTGTTTGCGCGTGTTTGAGGAATCGCATCCGATGAACCCCTTGATGTGATATTCGACAAGTCGTAAGATTGAGTGGAAGAAATCCTTGTCCTCGGACGAATCAATCGGATTTCCCGGTGCATTGATCTTCGTGCATTTGGTACTACAGTACCAAGCGCTGTTGGCACTTTAGGCTGTCTTTGCCGGAATCATTGCCGGGACCTATTATTTGTTTGTTGTGATAAATGCTATGAGAAATCACATCACGGCCAGTTTGTACCGTTTACGCTGTCAAGGTACTTTTGCTTATCATGATTGGGGACTTCTGGCTGATGATGATGAGCTGTCAAGTGCTTATAGCACCATTTTGAGACATGATGAAAAGAGAGCCAGTAGATGAGAAGCAAGCAGACGGGCCGCGTCTATAACCCCACATCAAATGACAAAATAGCCCAGCTCTGGAGTCTGGAGGAGCTCAGCTCCTTGTGTTTCGTACCACCCCCACGTAAGGTTTTGTTTTCGTGGAGTCATTTGGAGGACTCCTTGTGCCCCCCAAGGCCTTTTGCATATCAGCTGTATAAAAGTTCCGTGGTCCGACGAGGAGGTACGAAGCAATAGGCTGAGGTTTGCAGGCTGCGCCTCGACGGAATTCCCATAAGCAGCAGGAATAGTGTGTCTTATTGACGAGTCCTCGCTGGGGTCATTTTCTCCATGTTATCCGGAGCTGTTGGGGGCGTTTGAATACGAGTCAGGGCTCCAGGTGGCCGACCATCTGTTCTCACGATGTTTTATGTTTTGTTGGTTGTCTAACAACTATGCCCCCCCTTCATTTGAATCTTAGGTGGGCAAAAGGAGCGAGCGATGTTATTTGGAAGAGATAAGCAAGAATCAGAAAAGATAAGAACATCTTTGCACTTTACCAAAAGCCGACATAGACCGACTCCTACCCTTACGCACGGAAAAGGGTTGACGCTATTGTCGAATCGAATCGTTCTTAGTAAGTAGTTTTCAAAACCGTGCCCCAGACTTACCAAAATCTATTCTTGAACTTCGGCGAAATCCTAAGTCCGCCAATGAGAGGGCGGAATGCTGCCTCGCCTAACAGATAGCTTCTAGAAGAAATTATCGAAGGATAATTTGGGTGAGAAAAGCCCCCCTGGAGTCGCATCATCACACCCTACTCAAGATGTAACGAGTCTGTGAAACATCATCCACGGACTTGTTTAGCTACAGAGTATACTCCAATATCTCAATACGAATGAAGTCCGTCCGAGCCACGCAATCTCCCCCAATGAAGGGAAAAGCAGCAAATCTTTATTTATCTCTCCAACCAAAGAGCTGTCTCCCATTCGCTCAAACTCGGCGTTTGGAGAACCCCACTGGGGACTCCACATTCTATTCTGTCTGGATTTTATCTCCGCCATATCCGCCTCAGCTTACTCTTCGTCCCCCCCTGCATCTTGGGGTCCGAAATCTGTAGATTTGTGTATAAAAATACTATCCTGACCCTTGGCATGGCAAGCAAGTACAGGATCGTGAAAGCGAAGTGAGGATATTGGAATTACGCTGGACACCTGGAGCTTCCGCTGGGATATCTGCTGTGACCTATTACCTCATCCGGTCGTTCTCTTTCCTCGTTTCCGGTTCCGTATTTGTCCAAATGAAATCTCAAAATGGAACGGCGACCAATGCGATGCTGTGGATCTCTCCGAGCGCAGCCGCAAAGCACAAGCGTGGGGTGGGCCTAGTCACGACATTATTGACTTCGGACATCTTCGTGAGAAGGGAGAAGGGAGAAGGAGGATGAAAAAAAGATATGGAGACTGGAGAAATCCACTATTAGTAATTCTTGAAGCCCTTTTCATGCAAAATTAATCGCTGTTTGTTTGTGGTATTGGCCGAAAGGGGACCGAAGAAGGCCCTGTTTGAGAAAAAAATTTGTTTAAATCGTTAAATTTTGATCTTGGAGATATGGAGACTTTGCTACGAACGACACCCAATTCCCCCTGTAATCCAAGGATATGGGGGATAATGAAATCGGGTTTTGTTCCAAACTCCGAACCCCAAGATCTGTCGTCATACCTTGGATCTTTTTTCAATATTGTGACCGTGTGTGAAAATACGGGGTATTTGTCCCTTGGAAGGGGCCTCACACGACACGAGTCGCTCTGAAACAGGACACTTTCTCTTACGCTGCGTTCCCGCAGAACTGGCCGCTATGCTATGGTGATGAGACGGCATCTTCGGTTTTTTCTCCTCGCTCCCCCACCAGAGAAAGATAGCGTTGTCAATGGTGGTTCAACCAAGGTTAGCTGAAATCTGGAGTGGATCGACGCCGGCGTGATGCTTATCACGGCAGTGGAGAATTCTTAATTAGATCGTTAGCTTCCGGAGAAATATCGTAGCTTTATTTCGATGATGTCGGCGTGGCTGGTGCTGTGCTGCTATGTTTTGCGCATATTTTTTTTCACAAATGCACGTGTGTCTTCAAGGGAGTTCGTGGAAACAACCAACCGCCTCACTTTGTATGGCGCTCAAAGAGGTAATAATGGCTTGAGGCCGGTGGGGGTCGGCATGACTGGAGCTGTCTTGAAACAATTTGTTAGTGATAGCTGTGTGCTTGTAGCTAGCTGGTCTCGTCTTTCCTGGTCACTTGTGTGGTAATTGGCAAACATCTGCCGTATGTTATTTTGGGCGCAACTCTGCGGCCAGCGGTTACAAATACGAAGTCTTTTGAAATTACGGATTTCAGTCCTCTCGGATGAACCGCCTTGGAACGAGAACAGCTTGCACAGACTCACAGAGCATCTGCCGCAACGGAGAAAGAAAATACCCCAGGTTTCGATATAGACCAAAGGAGTCATGATTTTCGTGTCGAGAGACGCACCTCATATTACTCCTCTGGGATCTTCATCAATAGCACCCCCAGCATCTTACCCCAATGTTATCGGGATACGAAATTGGGAAAGGCTAATGGAGTAACCTGGTCGTTAACAGAAGATCTTAAAGCTTTTGAGTGAGGGAGGGCTGAAGTCATCCAGGCAAGATGCCGGTCACCATCAATGACAACCGTGAGTCTGACGACACATAGCATGCCAAGTTCGTAGGAACGGCTGTTGAGTTTTTATTCCCCCGCCCCAAAGAGTGCAGGCAGACCCTCTCATAAATGGATCTATGACTCGTCACACTTCCATGTATTCGCCGACGTGTTATCCAGATCTCGAAGAGTAGGGCCATGGACGATGTGATGTGGTCGCATGTGGTCGTAAGGCGTGGGTGAGGAAGTAGCCAGGCGTTTCCTTACGTACGCGAAACGAAAAGCATTGTTCAGCAAAAGAAAAGAATCTCGGATTCCGGTGATTTGGGGCAAGCGCGGAGAGGTCATTCCTTTCTGTCTGACTGTATCTCGTTATAGAATTTTCTTTGGGCGCCATTGCTCCACGATCTGATGGTGCGGTGAAGCCCATGGAGGGAGGTTTGCTAAGATTGGGTGCTAATATGATGATGCCTTTTCAGCTGATGCGCTTCTTCCGATGTACAGTCGTACTGTGTGTGCAAACGGTAGTTGGAGGGTCAATCTTGACATATCCAGGAACATTGATTGCTAGGTCGATGCCAAGTCCCGAAGGATGAGGAATTATTGGAGATAACTGCGACATCAAATTTGCTTCAGCCCAAGAGTACTAAATAGTGGTATTGGGGTTATCGCGGTTCGGCTTCGTTCTGCACTTTCTGGGCTGAATTTGGTTGACAACATTCCCCACGTTTTACGCCTCGTCGACCCTGTGCTCATCCCCCGGCTTTTTCTTCTTTTTCTTTTTTTTCACTCGCCATACGTGTGCCACCACGACTTACATCAGCGTCGAGATGGAAGGAAGATGAGACGAGTCAGATAGGGGGCGAGGAACTCCTTTCTAGTAATGCACCCGGGTATTAGTAGTGAGTGTCATTCATCGGCTCATCCCAATTGTATCGTAATCCCATCGTCGCATCGATAAGATATACGGGTGATTCAGCTGGTGAAAGGATGCGGAGATTGTTGAGGCGGAGAATCCACGGGAGAGGACACCAGAAAAAGCAACAATATGGTCCATGCCGATATACACTGCGGGCTGTATTCCGCACGTTGATCTGCGCCGGCAATTGATATGAATCATGTCCTCGCAACGTACCGGTGAATAATACGTCTGAGTCTGACTGACTTCATCGACGCCAAATTTGTGGAGAAGGTTTCTTCCAAGGCTTTAGAGTTTTTCTAGCCCAGAAATGTGTTCTAGCTTGCTGTACTCCGTACGAAAAGTCCTCCGGCTGCAGTAAATCAGTTTAGGCCAATGTAGATAACGACCGGTAAACATCGTAGTCGGAGCGAAGGTGTTCCAGAGGTCAGGACATCTCGAAGGAGAATCACATCGAGATTCGCTTTTATGCTCTCATGCATCCGACGTCTATATAACAACGACACCTTTCGCACTGTATACAGCCCATTCAGAACACGGTTACATGATACTTAAGCAGATAGAGGAGGGAAGGTATTTTCTTCAGCCTGTACAATACTACAAAGGTAGTCTGCCTGCACTGCTGCAGTACCCGCCCCGGGAAGTTCAAACTATTGCCCCATTGATATAAGTGCAGGGCGTACTTGCACTTAGCGACGAGGCCCGGATTGAAAATGGATAAACCGGGGAAGTTGTGTTTACGCAATGTGTGCCCGCCAGCCAGCCATTGTCATCGAACGGCGAGAACAGAGTGTGGCTTGACTGATGTAAGAATGCACATGCAAACAATGACTCCGCCTCAGAACTTGACAAGTTGACAGTCAGTGAGGGATTGTGCTGTTTTTGCTTTTTCCTCAGGACCCCATTCTTCGTCCTCATCGGGCAAGACAAGTCTGGTCTGACTGGGGGCAGCATCCGCACTGTCCCTCGTCCTTTTCACCCTCTTTTCACCCACTTTCTGGTACGATACGGTGACCGGTTAAGGGATTTCCGGGTGTGGGATTCCTGCTCCAGGGTTGATTCTCTCGTAGAGGATGTATCTCCGTATTATCAAAAGCATATACGGACGTATTCTGGTCGACGGAATGTACAGTACCTACATGCAGTGCAGCAGTGCCGCATCGGTATGCATCTTATGTATGCATAGGAGGAAAATAGGAGTAGAGAGAGCCATGCGAGGAGAAGAGAGGAGAAGAGAGGAGAAGAGAGAACTGTCGAGAATTATTCATTTGTCACATCTCTTGTCGCTGCTTCCTTTCCTTCTTTCTTTTTTAAGCACCACTGTGCAGCGTGCACCTACCCTTTTCCTTCCGTGGTTGAGTATGGGGTGGAGGAGAGTTAAAGCGTTCCTTTTTCCTTTTCCGTTGTCCTTCTTTCCGCCATCGGTCAATAAGTGAACCGGTCCACGAAGTTAATCTGCGAAGTATAGCCACGAGCTACCTACCTCTGTAGGAGCAATCACACCATCTACGGCCGCACCATGAGGGAGAGAGGCAGCAAGGCAGGAGGCAGGCAGGCAGGCACGAGTAAGGTGATGATGACAAGAACAGATAATGGCACAGTCTGCACCGATAATGAACGAACGAGAAAATAATAAAGCCGAGCTATCGCGCACTAATGCGAATTCCCTTGATGTTCTAAACTGCTCCGAGTAACTGTGGCCAGGAACAAGCAAGCAATCCCAAGAAATCCCACACTACTTGACTATTCGACCACCCACGCCGACTTATGCCCACCCACACGCACACCCACGCACACCCACGCACACCCACGCAGCCCACACTCGCATCCACCAAGGTTTCTTCCCCACCCACAACTCAAACCCGCGCCCACTCCCACACCCGCATCATTATTTGCGTTTTTTTTAATTCTCTTTCGCACTAGAAGAATATCCTTTTCCCGCTTTCCCTTAATAAGCTCGAACTTTCTTTTTCCTTCCCTGCCTTCCCGATCTCCCAGACTCCCACACCATTTATTTTCTTCTTCTCTCTTCTTCTCCATACTTGTACTGTGTACACATAAACCCATGAAATCCATGAAATCCATAAACCCAGAGGAAAACCCAGCCCACTTACTAGTTTGAACTCTCAACCCGGTCAAGCCAAGTTAACGTACAGAACGTGCTTGGCTGCTCTTTCAAATTCCATTATACGTATAAGTTGACCACCCCCCTTCGGCTCATCCTCTTTTCCGTCTACTGGCCCCGTCATTTCGACATCAACCGCTATCAAAATCCTCAACGTCACGAACTAAGTACCGAAGGTACCATCCACACCATACGAACAAGTACTATCGTACGATAACCATCTTCGACTTCCAAAACACCAAACCACCAAACCACCACGCACTCACCACTCACCACCCACCATCGACGCCAAAGCTGCTGTCCACTTTCTCAAACGCTCCTAAACGTTTCAAGCAGTCGCTCCCGCATTGAACTCGGAACCACCCACACCCCTCCCACTCACCATATAGACCACCGTCAGAACAGATTCACTGTCGATAAGATCTCCTTTCTAATCGACTTCACAATCTCCATAGATCCCGCCACTAGGGTTCCGTGATTTTGTCTTATCTACACGACTTGTACAGGGAATACTCGAATTTCCTTGCGAAGGCCCGATTGTTACTCAAATATAGATAACATTCCAGGGAGTTTCTCGATTAATTCACAACCCATATTCGCTGCGGCGGCGATCACATGCAACGCGCATCTTCCGCCGTAGATTTCTCAAGTCTACTTAATCCACAGACTTCCTTAGAGAGGGACCAAGAGGCTGCGAGGCAAAAGTTAGCTTTACTTTCGCAACAACAGAGAGAAGCAGAAATGGCTGCTGTTAGCATGATGCCGGGTATGATCGGCGGACAACATGGAGAAGACCGTCAAGACCTACCTCGACCATACAAGTGTCCCTTGTGCGATAAGGCATTCCACCGTCTAGAACATCAAACAAGACATATCCGCACTCACACGGGAGAGAAACCTCACGCTTGCCAATTCCCTGGTTGCACGAAACGGTTCTCAAGATCTGACGAGCTTACTCGACACTCAAGGATACACAACAACCCAAATTCGAGAAGAAGTAACAAAACACAAGCTGCTGTGGTTCATGCTGCACAGAATGGTGGCCTGCACGATGCGGCGATGGCGACAATGATGCCTCCCCCAAACAAAACCATCACCCGATCAGCTCCTACTTCTGCCCTTGGTTCACCAAACGTCTCCCCACCTCACTCATACTCTGCATACTCGACCGGACTATCGAATTTAAATCCTTACGGTAGAAGCTTAGGTGGCAGCCCGAATGGTCAGAATCATCTTTCGGACATTAATCTGTTGGCTACTGCAGCAACACAAGTAGAGAGGGAAAGTGGTACTTTGGCGACCCATCATCCGCATCACAACTCCGCCCGTCATCACCCATATTACAGCCACAGCAGTCATAACAGCAGAAATCACCTTCCTTCGCTTTCGGCATATGCAATGTCAAGATCGCATTCTCACGAGGAAGACGATCATTACGCTCATCGCCACGCAAAACGCTCGAGACCCAACTCGCCACAATCTACTGCCCCCTCTTCGCCTACATTTTCTCACGACTCCCTATCTCCCACACCCGATCATACTCCCCTCGCCACTCCAGCGCATTCGCCTCGTCTTCGTCCTTACGGTGGCGGTTACGATCTGCCTGGAATCAGAAATCTGTCTCTTCAACATACTCCTGCACTTGCACCTATGGAGCCTCAGCATCTTGATGGCCAATATCATGGTGGCAGCCAAACCACGAGTGCGCCGAGAACAGGTCTTTCTATCACTGATATCATGTCGAGAACAGACGGTAGCACGAGGAAACTACCTGTACCGCAAGTTCCTAAAGTTGCGGTACAGGATCTTCTGAGTGTCGGTGAAAACGGCTTTAATTCGAGTGGTCAGAGTAGTACAACTGGCAGTGTCGCTGGAAACGATCTTGCGGATCGTATGATCTAAATTTCGGACAATACAGATGAGGTTTCCAACATTATCTACCACAAAAGTTGCCTACGACTATCACGGATATCATTGATGTGCGACCTACACAACTCCTGAACGCATAACTGACTCGCGCGTTATGCATCTGTCGACATGTCGTCTTTTCACTCCACTTGATTTTTATGATTTTGTTATCTAAGCAGGCTGGTTGGGGTTTTCTGGCTGTATATCTAGAGCGGCGTTCTCGAACTATAGACTAGTACTTTTCCTTATCATCGAATTCTCCTCATGACGGAGCTATCTCCTTTCACAATCTTGTTATGGTTTTCATTATATCTTTGTTGCGTGCTGGTTGATCACATTTTCACCTTCAATCAAGCGTGGGGTTGGGGAAACAACTTTTGGG
>LLKJ01001664.1:0-15772 GCA_002242865.1 Clarireedia sp. CPB17 | reverse complement strand
GAGGTGGGTGGAGAGGAAGAGGGGGGTTGACAGGGGATTGACTCACAGTGACGCGCGCCGTCGGTGACAGCACCATTCCAAAGTGGGGTGTCGACTGGGGGTGATTAGATATGAGGAGTGGAATGAGGAGGTGGGAAGATGGGTGCTTACAGCGATAACTGTAGACTGTTTGAGAGGCGTTCGTGTATTGCTCGCACATCTATTTTTGGTGAGATTGATGTCAGTAGCTTGAAGAGGGTAGTAATTGGGGATTAGGGAGAAGAGAAGAGGAATGGGTACCTTTCGGCGGCCGGCTATCATCACCAGGTCTCCCGCAATTGCAGCGTCACGACGCCATCTTTTCCACATATCAGCATTTCATACACATCTCGAGGGGAGCTAGATCAAATTTTTCAGTAATAAAGGAGAAGTCACTTACTGAAGTCCTTTGCTGGGGAAAATCGTTGGGTTATTGATGGCGTACGGTGGTTCATTTGCCGGATCATTCTAAAAAAAAAAGCATAAGCCAAACCAAAATCATTCAACGCAAACCAAGCAACCACGTACCGGATAAAGCTCAAGCAGTTTCCTTGCAGTGGGCGGTGACAGAGCGTAAGCATTTGAAGCTCGATACACCAACAGATTGTTGAAAATAGCAGTCTCATTGTCGAGACCAGTAACACCAAAACTGGAACCCTCGTCGCTGTTGGCGCCGATGAGAAGGGGAACTTTGATGAATTTGCCTTGTGGTGCAAGAGAACTGGGATAGTCGGTTAGGAAGTCGCCATCAACCTGAGTTGGTGATGTTAGAATTATGTTGTGAAATAGAGAACGCAAGGGAATGGACATACTATGGGGTTCCATTGCTGGCTGACTTGTGCCTTGTAAAGTTGATCGGAGGTTAGATTTCTGAGACATGCAAGTTTATCGGATGATGTCCAGCAGCCTGCCGTGCGGGTCAAGTTTTCTGCAGGGACAGTGTAGTATCCAAGAGGGTTTCTATCGGTATGAGGGTTAGCAACATGATCACGAGAGTAGTGAACACAGCGAGCAGATGCCAATGCAAGAAAAGATAGCTACGTACAAACTTGCTCCAGTAGGACTGCCAGATTCCAAGATTGCTGCTCGAAATAGATCGTCATTCCGTCCATCATAAGAATGCAGATGAAGACTGATGCTTTGTGCACCAGCTGATTCTCCCCATATGGTGATTTGGTCAGGATCTCCACCGAAAGAAGCGATGTTCTCCTTAATCCATCTCAAAGCCAATCGTTGATCAAGTAATCCTGCGTTGGAGCTGCCTTCTGCAAGCACCTGGGGGGTTTGTAAGAATCCCCATACTCCTAGTCGATAATCCATAGAAACTGTAATGACGGGCTTCCCCAACTCTTGGCCTACGTGGGCTATCCCTGAAAGATTGTACCTGCATTCGATTAGAACCAGAATCCAAGAAATAGAGTCTTTAGATTGAAGCTCACTGGGAATCTGCAGTCGCGCCAGTGTACAACCCTCCACCGAAGATCCAAACCAAGACAGGCAGCTTGCTGTCCGGACTAGTACCGGCTGGCCTGACAACTAACATGGAAGTAATTAGTACATGCGTGTATAAACCAAAAGAACTCATATCTACCATTAAGAGTGAGACAGTCCTCGGAGAGATTGAACGTTGTCCCATATTGGTAACAGCTATGTCCATACTTCATTGCATCGCGAAGGCCAGTAAAAGAGGTGTTCAGAGATCTCGGACGAGCGAACCTCAATTGCCCCAAGGGTGGGATAGCGTAAGGAATTCCAAGGAAATGATCTTGCTGCCATTCCGAGACATATTTACCAATGTATGAGCCATTTGTTACCGTTACCGTCGGACTTGAGGTATTGAACTGCGCCAAAGAGAGAGGGAGGGCAACCAGAAAGAAGAACAGAGATAGAAACATCTTCATGTCTATTGTGATGAGAGGTTGCGGACTGTGATTGACTACCACACACAATTTATAGTCAACGACAAGAAAACTCGAAGGCGTAAGCAGCCACGCCAGGAACAAGTTATATAGGCTATCCACCCTTGGCAGGTGTGCTCATCTCCCCACTCGATATGATTCGCGATTTCTTGTCTTGGTATTGTAGAGATGCCGAACGAATGGGTACTCAACGGAAAAATTAATCACAGGAAGAGAGATATTCAACCCCGCACCAATTCGCGTTCTTTCATGTCCAGTAAGGTACATCAACTTTTAGTTCCAACTGGGAGGACAAGTTTTTTCGTCATCGGGCAGACCATCTGATGAAGAGAGACCCGGGGAAAGAGACCCCTAACTTTGCACTGGCAAGAAGGAGAGGACGAGATAGCCTTGAGCGCATGGTGATGTTCTCACGGCTGCTGTCCTTGAAGAAAAATGTCTTCTCTCCAACATCTTGCGACGAACTTCGGCAATGACTGTCTATTCAATGGTCAGTAGCGGCACGGGTTTCTACTGCCGACGGAGAAACTTCCCCACTCTACGGTAGAGCACCCGAATAGGACAGGCGGGAATGCAGGGGAACATCTTGGATATAACGGCGGAGTGGGGCTTACTCATGATGCATATCCCGATGTCACGTGATCATTGGTGCCATACTCATCGTCAGCTCTCACCCGTCGGGACTTTTGATGGTAAGCAGCGGGAGAGTATGGCAAAATGTAGAGGATTAATTCTTAATTCTCTGCCGAACTCAATTGCTCTAGCTCGGCTCGACCCGTAATTATGTAAGACTCAGAGTTCTTCTCAAGCCACTCTCGAGCCACTCAAACCACAATGACTTCATCAAGCCACATTAGAACAATCTCAACCTCTCAGCCACTGGGTCATTACTTTGCCTTAGAATTTTGGGCTCGTCCTTGTTCTCCAGCACACTGTATAAACAGATTTTATATTTCTCTCTTCTGCGCATTCATTCTTACTCGTTGATCTACGATCTGTCGTTATTATTTTTCTTCCAATCATTATCGTCCTTTCAATGAATCGGTGGCACCAAAGCAACAACGCCAGTGCGCATGCCGTCGTTCTATTCGGTCATTAGATCACAGGATCACCCATAAGGACGCGAGGGTCACAGTCAAGATATACGGCATAGAGAATGGAGTTCAGCCTTCGATGCAACTCTCTAAAGTGTCGTAAAGAGCTCAATGATCATGCAGTTGTCACTACGTGCAGGTTGGTGTCCACCCAAAGATGAACTCGTTTTATTTTCTTTCATTTGAATAACCTTTCTTACTATACCAACAGCCATGTATTTTGCATCGAGTGCTCGAACCAGTCCCAGCTCTCTGGCAGCCCCCGAGAAGGCCGACGAGCAACATGCCCGGCATGTGATATGCATTTACCAAATCCCGACGACGTGGTCATTACCAACCTCAATCCCAGTGAAGACTACAAGACGAGTGTTCTCAGTGGTCTGAGCCCGAATGTTATCATAGAATGCGCGGGCAAAGCTTTGAGCTTCTGGGCCTATCAGACAACACAGGAGATGTCTGTGCCTGAAGCTCATCATGTCTCCCCTTGCTAATTGCATCCTAGTGTCTATCAAGAATACTTAGCGAAAAGTTTGACAGACAAGTATGCAACGTTGAACACTCAAATGGACAAGATCATCCATGATGCGAATAGCGAAATTTCGAACTTGAGGAACAAGATGATAGGTAATGTATTCCGAGCATCAATATGGATTCTCTTCTTGACTTCATTTCTGACCGAAATCTTAGCAATGAGTGCAGATCAGGATGCTCTGCGCCGGAAGAACGAGGAGCTGGGACAAAGCCTCCGGGATAAAAATCGCAAACTTCTCCAAACGCAAGAACTTTACGACAAAATGAAACGACGGGGAATGTTGGATCAAGTTCAAAATGCCGCTTCTAATGCCGTTGATGATACAATACAGGCAACAGTTACCGGCGGGGGATCTGCAAACTCAGATAACGGACATAATCTACGCCCCCAGCCAGGGCTTTTTGCGAATCAGCAGAACAGCACCACCCACCACTCTGGCGGATTCAAGAACACAATGCAGCCGCCTCAAGTTCCGAGAAGGAGAAGCGGCGACTGGCCTGCTTTTAACAGCCAAATGAATCATGGTAAGGAACACCTTTTCTTCCTCCTTTTTTTCAGGCAACACCAAACGAATTATAAATTACAAACACAAAGTTAACTCCCGTTCAGAAAGCCAGTTTCGGCAGACTCCATCGTCTCACAGACAACCCATAGCGACAGGGAATCTTCCAAATCCTCGGACGGGAATGTCTAATATTCAAAACCATCAAATCTCTACAACCCCATTACCTCGAACTGCTTCTGGCAGATCACCTTTATCAAGTTTCAATACTGCCAATGGGCAACCTCCTGGCTTTGTGAACTGCGGTATCAGGGCTGGTCTAAAAGTAGGCAATCCTGGAACGCCGGCCACAGGAGGGTTTAGTAGACCTCTCATGCGATCTGGTATTTTTTCTTATCTTCATGATTTCTGGTGTTTTACTAAATCTTAGGATAGTAGCACAACGATCTGCTTCAAACCTTCCATTCGCACGAGACTCAGGGCTGGGAACTTCGTCTATACCCCGAGGAAACTATTACTAATCTCTTGATAGTGAATTGCTATACAATGTTTCATACTTCACTAACTGTATACATACGAAGGATGTCTCTCGCTAATGGTGCATTGTATTTGGCTTGGAGAACATCAAGGATTAACTCTTTCAGGGTTTTCCCGAATACTCTTTGTCATTCACAACAATCGCGCATATCTTCATTTCTTGTACTCACAAATTTTCTTCTTTGTTTAAGACGACTTTTATTTCCATTCTTTGTCCTAGTACTCACCGAAACCCAGAATAGATTCATGAACAATCTATCAACATCATTACAGTGAAAAATGCAACATATATCAATCTTTGGCTATTGCTGTTCCTATTTCCCTTCAGTCAGAGATTGAGTTAGGGCTAAAGAGTCCATCCAGCTGACTATTCACTTATTTTCATATCCTGAAACGTGATTTCCTGGAGCAATTTTCAGTTAAGGATTCATTGGCATATAGGCACGTGTAGAGGTCATATTCGAAAAAGCCCTTTCCTCACAGAAGGTAAGTTAAAGCAGGATGGATGAATCAGCATCACCAAAGAGTCTGAGACGTGTAAGAGCATCCCTTAGCCTCAGGGAATCGCTCGCTCGTGTGACGCCAGGATCACTTCGGACTATCATGTCTCTGAAGACACAGCCTCGCAAAAATATTGTCGGGGCTATCTCTGAACCATCAATGCCTGTTCACATTACTGGAGGGGCGGCCATTGAGATGCGCCGAGATTCTTTTCAAGTCTTGCCATCCAAGCAACGTGCGCCTGCTCGTGTTAGCACTCCAACGCCACCTCATCCTCTGCGTTTTCATCCTCTGCGGCGCCCTTTGCCAGATTTACCGACCAGGGAACTTGCGTCTGCTCGCCTTAGTTCTCCCACGCCGCTTCATCCCATGCGGCACCCTTTGCCAGATTTGCCACTGAACGAGCAAAATCCCGCCCGCCATTCGTTCTATTCAGCGCTCATCGAGCGGAAGCAAGCATCTGATTGCTTCCAAATCGTTCGGGAGCCAGTCTATTCAAAGCGTAGTAGCAGTTTCCCTGCTCTTGAACAAATGGCGGAACTTCCTACCACCATGACGACAGCGATTCCCGGACCACTACAAGATTCTAGAAATCGGCATACATATCACGGAACTCCTATTGGTTTTGCCACAGTTGATGCGCAAATCACGACAGCCCATACTCGTGTGGTAAGTTCACCGCCAGCTGTCAGGGCCACAAAACCTGATGTAATGCTAGGAATGCCTGAAGACTCCTACCCGAGGAACTCCACTCCCACTCGAACAAACACAAACTTCGCAGACCCCACCCAGAGACGATTGGAGATCCTTTTCCGTCATAACAAGATCTTAGCAGAACGGAACACTAACCTCGAGCATTCTTTGGAAGAAGCACGTCGACAGGCTAGTGGCTGGAAACAGCTATATGAACAGGAAGTTGCCCAGTCAAGATACACTAGCAAGACACAGCACTATTATGGTAGGTCAGACGGCCTGCGTAACGACGCTAGAGGCCTAAACCAGCCCGGTCTGTACGATAGTCAATCCTTAGAGTACGAAGAAGAAGACGATGACTATGAAACAGAGAGAAATTACATAGACCTTGAGAACTCAAGTAGTCACGCTCCAAGCTCGAATTTGACCGAAATTGATCACGATAACGAAGAGAAGCAGCTGGCTTCGCCTACTAATCAGAGCCTCCAAGAAAGTCTCTTTGACTATAACGACTATGCATGGTTAGAGGAAAACACGACACTGCCCGACACTAACTACCCCATAGTCCCCAATCGCCCCTCCTCACTCGAGCGTGCCCGGAAAGGGAAAGCTCCACTTTTAGAGGACAGCGAAGAGTATGGGAAAGAAGTAACTGATGCATTTGAAACCGACCACGACGAATACAACGAATACGATTACGAAGAACCCCAACTCCAAACCGCAACCACCGTCCATCCAGTCCGTTTCTCCCACGGCATCGCCCGCATTGAAGTCCACCCGTCCACTATCCGCACCCAAAACATTCCAATGTTCAATGAGCAAGAATCCCCTTCGTCTCCAAGCACATCAGAATCCCCTGATTCTATCTTCCCCGACGAGCTTTTGATTTGGGATTGGAATGAGCACAGGTGGAGTGGTCAGCCGGATTTGAGTCTGACGCTCCCGACGAGTGCGACGCCTGCGAGTGATAGAATTTTGAAGAGAAGAGGGGGGTTTTTTAGATAATCTGCTTAACAGCGGTCGGCTGTGATAGGTTGGGTAAAAGGTAACTGGTATTTCGTTACACTTGATTTTCTACTCTAGATCTCCTTGTCTCCATCTTCCAGGTACTACTCTTCTATACATTCTGCTAGTCAGGAAGTTCAAATATATCACTAACAGTTTTCATGATCTCACAAACTGGTGACAGTTTTCATTCTTAATCAATCAAAAGAAAAAACGAAAAAGAGAACAGAAGTCGCGGAGGAACGATCTATTTCTAGTACAATATATATATATATATATATATCAACAGCTATGATTAGATAATAATAATAACATACTTAAATTTTTATTTCAATATTCAATTTTCATGATTGTATTAATGAAGATAACAATCCTTATAACTGCTTAGTGATGTGAAGATTCTTTGGTGAGACTACGTGTAAGTAAGTAAAAGATGTTCAATCAATATTGTAGTGTCACAGAAATGCCCGTCCTGCAACACCAAATGCCCTGCCTTTGAATCTGTCTGATATAGTATTCTTGTATTCGAGATCTGAGGAGTTCTAGCAATCCCGCCGCTTGTTGTCAGCTGAGGTTTGGTGCCAAAGGAGTGGAGTACAATTGATTTCAGCTACACAGGTTCATCAACAACCACCCTCTTTACCATAGGCGGTTTCTCCGCGTTGTTTTTAGTGGGGCGGGAGGAGAGATCTAGTAGCCGAGAGAATAGCCGAGATATTCTCTTCACGAAAGCTGTGTAGAGCTCCAGACTCGGAGTCAGGCTTAGACTGCTTAATGGGTTCGTAGCTGGGTGGTCTAGAATACGGTCTGCACTGGCCATATGGATATTTATGCAGTTTGTAGAGTGTTAGGAAAGTTAGTCAACCAAAAGGTATGGATTGGCCATAGTTACGAGCGAGATAGACCCGAGTAGACCAAGAGAAGACGTGTATGTTGTATATAGGTATCTCGACACGTAATGGGGAGGAGTTGGGTTTTACGTGCTTCAGCCCATACCATAAATAACTCAGCCCAGCGGATACCCCCAGACCCAATGAGTTCGCTTCACATCTAACCGGGTGTGTGCGGCCTGAGGGAACTGATATGCCGAAATGAGCAGGACGGCTCGCTACTCTAGTGAAAATGGTGTTTGTGGGTGTTTGGCTTATGAGCAGCTATGCTAGTTGGTGCTGTGATAGATAGAACCGGGGGGAACTACTTACAAGTCTTCTTGCATACTATGCTCCTTCGTTACATCTCGTTTCTGGAGCTGAAGCCTGGATCATTCTCCGTAAAATATTCAGTCGTATCTTCAGTCTCCGATATCTCTTTAAACCAGTGAGACGAGTGGCCACGCGGACGCAAACTAACATACAGGTCCAGAGAACAGGCAACATCGTGTTGGTGCTGAAAATTTTCGGGGGACTTGTCTTTGAGAACGACAATAGCTGAAAGCTTGCATTACAATTCTTGGTAAAGTCTTTAAATAAGACCTATTTAGTGAAATTGAGTAGATTGGGTGAATTACTCTAACCCTCAATTGATATAATCCAGCTACAGCACAGGGTAGGGACAAGCTTGCAAACAGTATTAGATGTCTATTAACAAGCTTAATAATACTAGGGATAAGATATTAGAACGCTGAAATTCTAGATAGAATATACTATAGTTGACTGGTTGGGAAAGGGACTTATTTTCTGGTTATTTTATCAGAAAGTCGAAATCCTGTGAAGCTCCGGAATGTAGTACATTCCAGTATATCGGTATCCTGCTTGATTATTGGAATGTATCTTCAAGAATCATTATAGTGGGGTATATTTAAAACACTGAAAATACTAACGCCCACACTGCTCGAAAACAGTTGAAACTATATCAAGTGAGGTCACCCGAAACCTTACAGCACTACTACCGCCAGCGAGGCTGTCCAGTATTTCGCCGACATGGCAAATTCTGCATACAGCGTTATGATCGAAACCCTTGCTGGGTTGTTCAATGTCACCTCGGGCATGCGCAGTACATTCTTTCAGATAATGCCCAGGACCGACGTGCACGCCGAATTCCTCCTTGAAATCTTCAAAGGCTTCGAGTTGACACGGGCGTCACTTGTCCAGCTCGATGACATCCTCTCACAATTCATGGGGCCCCTCAGCACGATCAATGTCGAAACGGGGAATAGGAACAACATTATTGACTAAACGATCCGTATCAACTAGGTTATTGGAACTAGCATTTCTGGTGACGAGTCCAAACCTGTCTAGGTCTATCAACCTCGTAGACGCATTGTCTACATGCAGATTGATGCGAGCACATGGCGTTGGGCTACTCGAGAGTCTGAACAGTCAGTAAACACTTTTAACATGCGTTACGTTGTTGTCGATTGTGATTTCAAGGTCAATGAGTACCATGCTTCTAAAGACGAGCTGAACAAGGTATTCCACCATGTTACCGGCAAGTCCTTGTATGGATTCGGCAAGATGATCAACCCTGCCCCGATTGATCCGAATATGAATTAGGCAAATCATTGCTCTTCCTATGCTCCCACAGTGCATCCATCATTGGTGTTTGGTTTAATTAAGCAAGTTATTAGACAATAAAACCATCTCATTCTGTAATCATTTATGCTTCACAGTCGTGCCTTTTAACAATGACCTAGTAGATCCCACTTCAGAATGACTCTCTAACCGGTGGCCTACTATCCTTGTACTTGGTTCAATGTATTAGAAGTTTCTCGTGATATTTTGTGATTAACAATTAGTGTTGGTAGAATTTGCCAACAAGCAGTCACGGTAACTACTACAGCTCGCAACACTGAAGGGTTGCTCGCAGCTAAACTGTATTTTTATCTCCACGTATAACTTAGCACTTTTTCCCTAAACTTGAACTTTCTGGGCGCTATTCAGATGTCTTTGTACATGTATTAAAAATGAAAAGAAAGAGCTTCAGGTATATAAGAAGTCCAGCTTAGTCCAAAAGGAGGTAAAGCAGTCATTTTACTTCTAATCTGAGGTAGAAAATATCTCCTTATATCTTATACTAGACTTGAGTTTCAGCGGTAGAGCCTGAGATGAAAAGAGCGATCAATACTCACAGCATTTACAATTAAAGGGGGGTAGATGCGTCCACATCTGCTGATGGAAGGACAACTAAGTACAATGATGGAAAGAAACACAACGGTAATGAATTTATTAAGTGGTACTCATGGTACAGATGCTTTAGAGAGAAGGATGGTTATACCATATTATGGTTGCCGGCGTATCTGGTTCTGCCAGCCTTGCCAGGTTCAAACCGGGGGGGAATACAACACCTATTTCGCGCTTCCATCTGTTTTTGAGGCTCTGATTACAATGCAAACGAATCGCTTAGTCCTCCTGCAGTTTCAATTCCAAAAATGTCCGGAAGGATGGAACTCTCAGCTGCCGGAGTCAGATAGACTTCGTTTTGTGGATTGCGGTTGATGTCCGTATGTCGCATACTCATAAGTAGATATGGAAATGTGTTTTATGTGCAGCAGCTAAAGAACTCATTCATCATAGATCGCCGACATTGATAGAGCTGAAGTGAAAATGGGGGGAGTAGAAGGCGTATATTGAGAGACACAGCAAACGATGTCTCACGTATTCCCGTAGTAGCTGCCATTCTATGACATCTGCGGGAATAAAGGACGGCAAGTGCAATTCTCATGGGTCATTCTAGTGTCACAACAGCCTTCCCGCGTTTCAATGCTTCTATGCATTTTCGGGCTCATATCCCATGTGAGTAAGGATGTCGTGTAATATCGATTGGCTTATGTGATGGCGGATATCAAGCCACGACCGGATAATGGGGCTCATTGAA
Organism: Clarireedia sp. CPB17; assembly: GCA_002242865.1. Classification (NCBI taxonomy): domain Eukaryota; kingdom Fungi; phylum Ascomycota; class Leotiomycetes; order Helotiales; family Rutstroemiaceae; genus Clarireedia; species Clarireedia sp. CPB17. Next base: position 5,158 of record LLKJ01001664.1, on the reverse strand, counting down.
GTCTTATCCTCGTGCTTATATTGGATAGAGTTCTAAATCAAAGGAAAGCTCAGCGCGGCTCCCCATAGCTTGAGACGCAGCGGGGCGGAACGAAGTTAGATGGAAACATGCTAATGAGAAACAGAACAAGATATTATGTCTAGGTTTCTAGATAGTACAGCCCGATTGGTCACAGGGAATCACATTTCCCCTCAGGTAATTCGTCAGTTCGTGATCAGAGTTACAGCTGAGACATATCATCTTGTTGTCATTACGGTACATATTGGAGAGCAAGGGCAGCTGTAAATCGTTGCGCCTGTAGGACCTTGTCAAGTAATTTGTAAGAGTCTATCATGCTAATTTGTACGAATTTCAAACTGTTCGTAGGAGTTTCTAGTGGCTCTTATGGTATCCGGATTGCATGAGCTGGATTAAAGCGGGGTATATTGTATGAGATGCAGCGATGGTAACACAACATCAAAACGTTTTGCTCCTTTGATCCTTTCGCATACAAGTACAGGCATTAATTTAAAGTACCCTGTTCGAAGAAACCGTTGTTAAAGTGGCATTCAGGTTTCGCAGCTTAGAGTGATTCCGGGCAAGAACAGATGAAGATTTGTCGTGCTAAGTGCCAGAGAGAAACGTCAAATAGAATTATTACTATCTCGATACTAGGAAGCTTGTATCTTCCTGCTCTTCCTAATTAAGTAGTATAAGCAGAATTTCGATAGTGATTAGATCAGAAACACAGCGCACTTCTCTATAGAATCTTCCTTTTCTCTGGAATATACTACCAGATTATTGGATAACAAATTGAAACACACCCCGCCATCAACACACGTGCTATGAAGGAGGCTCAACACTTAAATGAGCCGTGGCAGTCAAGATAAACTTGAGAATACTTGACAACGCAACATGCTACGCCCTACATAAGCACATGCTTCTCTACTCTTTCCTATCCGTCGATGCACAGCAATCAGCCGACATGTGCGCAATCTTAATACTACCAACGTGGCCCAATCCGTTTCCTATTAGGCTGTTTTACATGTTGATCGGTCATGTACAAAACCGTAGGGGTATTATAGAATATTGGAAGCCCATGAGCTAGGTTCTTTGTAGTACGTACGATGCCATATCCGGTTCGGGATATTCACCGCGAAACATGTTTGCATACGCCTTGGATTATTTGGGTTCTATTCGGCCAGGTGCAGATCTATGGGGGGTAACATTATTTAGGCAATATGAACGCACATTATCGCGGCTAAACGTCTGAAACGAGTATTGATGCGAGGTCCTTTTCACGAAGAGCGAAAATTCGCTTTACAACGACTTCAACTTATTGCGAGTAAGAATTTGGGAGACTTGCTCTGGGTACACTGTTAACGAGCATACTCTCCATCGAAATCGTCCTTCTTCTACTGTGAAGTTACTGAAGTATATTGTTTGCTATCTGGGTTATACGTTACATACCAGTATGTCTGTCATTCCGCATAGAGATCAATAGCGCCATATATGCAAATCTGATCCTCTTCTAATCTCTCAAGGATGGAAAAACGATGAGTTACCCCTTGTTTTTGCCTCGCTGTATCACTGCAGCTTTCTGGATACCTTCTATATCGTGAGGATAAGACAGAACAATGCTAGGCGTACCTTCATCGCCGAATCCACTCTTCAAATTACTGGCAGCATCTTATTTGAACTGATGAGGATAGGCACTTCGATACCAGAATACAAAGTCTAACAGTAGAATAGTTTATTAATAGGCTGTCACCCCTTCGCTGGCAGACTAGGCTGGCCCTTGCAGTTCAAGGCTGAGAGCCTGAGAGGGTCCGGAGCATTGGAATAGCATAGCTCGGAGCCCTTAGCCGAACCGAGAAGTCCCATACGCCTACAACGCCATTGCGAAGTAAGCATATACCTTCTTCACAGCATGCTTGCTTGTTGCTGACAATCCAAAAATAAGGTGATCATCTTCTCCACAACCCTGGTAGAGGGCCGAAGATCATTACACATCTTCGATATGTGTTATTGGCAAGTTTTTAGCTCACATTCAGGCGCTGAGCTGACCTCACCTCGCAGTAGCCCCAGGAACAGCTCCTGCAGGCAGGAGTCTATGTGAACGCCAGCGTGCCACCTAGTTGCCTAGAGTTCTCCATCTCTATCTGCAGTCTCCTGAATGATCCTCAAAACGTGCGATTTGACGGATGGACCTCGGCTTCTACATAATCTAACCCAGGTTCTTTCATAAACCAGCTCTTTAACTACTGGGCATTGCACAGGCTACGACCATGAACAGATCCTAAAGGAGAGGAATCATACAGGGGCAACACCCCTACACAGCGACAATATGCCAGGGACTGATGGCGTGGGAATCGAATCCCGGTTACCACGAGGACACTTCAATATGCAGTTTCCATGGGAGTAGATATGATGTTGAGGTTTGAATGCTTGCTTTCTCTTTTATTAGTTCGTTATGTGACTTATTTCAAGCATGAGCATCCCACGTTGACCATGGTAGACAAGTATAAAGTTGATCTTCCCATCTACCACAAGACTGGTTACAAGGAGCTCAATTAATGAGAAACAACATAGAGATCACTTAACTGCTCTGCACCTAATAACCGCCAATTCAACTCCTTTCGAAATTGTATCGAACAATCGCAGTTTCCCCTTGTCATTAAATTACCTCTACTTGTCGCAAAATCAAACACCATGTATCCAAGCTCACGATCTTCTTCGACTCAGGCCCAAAATGGATCAATCTCCAGGTATTTAAATCGAAGGACGACACAGTATACAGGCTAATAGTTACAGCAATCATAGCGTAGCAACAAAGCTAATTCGAAATCCTCGTATGGATCCGACAAAGAGAAGCAATAAAACGTCGCGGACAAAGAAATCGCCTCCCTTGCCAACTGATTTACACCTTGACACCAGTACTCAACTGGCGCCTGTTAGACTCTCCGAAATTGTGGCCGAACAACGGTGGCTCCAAACGGATGGCAGCAAGCCTAATGAAGATGGCTATATTCACGAATCGCCAACAGATTATAATAGTATTCCCACACCATTTGGAACTGTCGATACTCCTATCGAACATTGCGCAGATTACTATTTGCCATATCATGAGATAGAAATTCCACAATATGATGGCCAGTTCACACTCGAAGAACAACTCGTTGTCAGCAGTGATAATGGATCTGCCCGTTATTCTGAGAGCAACACAACTACAGCTTATACACCAGGCACCAAAACCCCCTTTCCGGAACTTTCACCAATACCTGAGGACTGGAGCGTCTATATTTCTCGTGACGAGAGGATTCGACTCGGAATACCTGTGTTTCAACACACGAGTTCCCCGCTTACCAACAGCAATGATCACCAAGTTGTAGTCGCCGAGCACATGGAGAATGCTTAGTCTGTTTCCTCGGGTTTACCAGCCAGCTCCACAATCACTCGGCTGGGCGTTGAAATTTTGTGGTGGCAAGCAGTGATCGATCTTACATACTCTACTGCTTTCTATGACGTTTTTGTGGACATGTGTTTCAACTGCACTCAGGAGAGAGGGCTTCTGCAAGTTTGTTACAATCACGTAGGGGAAGGTTACACTCAGCGCCCTCTTTCTCAAAATTCTCCGGATGCAAGTAGTTGGTTGGCCCTTAGTGTACCTCCAGGGACACAAACATTCTTGCTTCCCTGTAATAGATTTTCATTGGTTACCTTGAGAGGAGCTGAGACGGAGATGTGCTTGTTTGTTTATTTTTATTCTCAACGTTTTTCGCCTTAAGATGCCTTGTATATATCCATGTAAGCGCGGAGAAATAGATTAATTCCAGAAGTGTCATTTGGTCTCCTTGACTGTTCGATTTACAATGTAGCTATGCATGACTACATTACTTATTTGAATTATTGTTTTGCGCTTTGTCTAATCATATGCCTCGAAATATATTGCATGCGTTTCGTGTTTCAGTCGCCCGCCAAATCCAGCTCGCCGAGTATAAAAGGGCGACACTTACCAAGGCTCAATTGCTGGTTCGCCCTGATAATGCGGACCACTCTGCGCAACCCAGTTCCAAGGGACAGCTTCCAAAATTAACCTGTCAGCGGCATACAAGTGATACCACTTCCTTCCTCTGATGAGCTTTCATTGAAACCTTTCCTCGTGGCCCTCCTTCCAGAAGTAGACAATCCATCCTTCTTTCCTTCTGATTTATGTGCGTACATGCAAGAACCGAGTAACAGATTGCTTGGAATTAAAGATATGTATCTTGTCTTACAATATCATCGTTTAACACTCATCTCGACACCATTACCTTCGGTGCATTTGAGCATACCGTGGATGATACCCCATCCTGGCCCTCAATCCTTTTCTTCGACCGTCGAAACGTTACAGCACTTACAACCCTTGACATGTCATCGATTGCTGTTCTTACACATTTTCAAGCTAATTAAACCCCGCAAGTGTGGATTTGTCCGCTCATATCGCATCAGGCTCTTCCTCATGTAGACTGTGCCACTACAAGTAAACTTGGCCATGTAAGATCCACGTGCTACATTTGTGAGAAAACCATGTATGAATCGAACGCAAAGCGCCCGATGTCTGGGGCTGATTGTGATCGTTGGAACTTAAGTTACATTAGGTATCTGCGCTGAAAGCTACACCCTGATTTCTCTTTGCACAGCATCTTGTTGTTGTGTGTTGGTACTCTGTGTGCTTTCTTATACGATCATGGATCTGGCACACCCGCGGTGCAGTATCCGGCTTTCTCCAAATCTTACTCGGCCCAGCCTTATTCATTTTCTTATATCAGGTCTAAGTCGTCCCCACGATAGCCGTTGACGGCACTTCAATCATTCGGGCTACACGATATAAGCAACATATAATGTGGCTAGGATAGTAAGCGGCCACTTGCTGCTAAACACCACAAAATCCACACAAGGTTATATACCACATCTAAATGCATCATTTTCTCGTCTGACTTCTACCTGGTACAACTTCGACTGCCATATACTCCCAACTTTATTTTAATTCAAGCAGTTTGAAAAGTTGATCTAAGATTACACGATCCATAAATCTTCTCCAAGTCTGTCAATCTATTGTCACAAAATATTTATATTTAAATCCTTAACTGACACATACGACCACAGATCAAGGAGAACTGGGCATCCCGTCCGCTCT
>LLKJ01001663.1:0-11401 GCA_002242865.1 Clarireedia sp. CPB17 | reverse complement strand
GGGCTGGGGTGGTCATTTTATGATGGAGAAGGGGAAATGGGCTGGTTGGTGGGATAGATAGTATTGCTGTATGCGAATTGATGATATGGATTCTAAGAATGATGTGGAAATTGGGCTGTAAATTATTTCGAGCTTGAAATATACATGATGGAGCGACAACTTTATACCACAACAACAATGCGGGGGTGATTGCGGGGTAAATCTCAAAACCTCGGTGCAGCGCTTCCCTTCCAACAACATAAATTCCATGGACTGCCAAGGACAAACAAGAAAGGCATTTTATTTATGTATCTAAAATCTCTAATAGTTCAAATCTTTGCTAATGCTAACGATAATGATGATGCATGAATGCATTCTAGACGCCTCTGGCTAAGTGTCTCTCGTGGAGAACTGGACGCCAATTCTAAATCCTTATCCCGCGATGCCCTCTGCTATTCACAAATTTCCCAAACGATACACGAAACCAACTCCCGCTTGCCGTATCAAAACTCCTCGTGCTGCCCGTCGATATTCCCTCTCTGCAATCGCATTTACATCATTATATCCACCCATCACATGCTAACATTTATTACAAAATCCAACCACAAAAAGGTATCCACGCTAGAAAGAACCATATCACATCTCCGAAACGCTGATCCTGCAGCTCAATTCGCCATACATATCCGTACTAATGCCACAGATTCTTCTGTCTCAACTCCGGACTGTTTGGCTCCGTAACACTTTTCCTTGCCTCTGCTTTCCGCTGCTTGGAAAACTCTAGCGAGGAAACCATCGATGGGAAATAGCTGAATCTATCGGCAGGCGCATGTCTGACAAAAGACGGACTAGTTGCTAGAACGCGGTCTGTACTAGGAGTGATTGGTTGGGTTCCGGAGAAGTAATCAACTTCTCTCTGGCCTATAGAACTGCGACCATGGACGGATTCCGATGCTTCAAGTTCGGGACTACTCTCATCCGTATGAGAATCGAGGTCCGCGTCAGAGCTGGGCGGAGACATTATTGTTTCGCCAGCCGACGATACATCGGCGACTTGAAGTAGACCTTTTGATAAATCAGGAAGTCTAAACTCATGGTTGTCTCGTCGCTGCCTCGGCGTTCTGTGTGGTGTAGGTTGTGTCGAGCCAGATTCGGTAACTTTCCCCTGTGACTGGGTCCAATGAGGTACATACAACATGCTGCTCGATGTTCTGAATGGCGGCCTGGAAGTGCTTTTCCGTATTCTCACCTCTCCATCCGAATCGTCGTCATCCTTCTGAGGACTTCGAGATACACTTCCACTGTTGGTCCTCTTTCTGCTGTTTCTATTCATGGTTGGTACATCTCCAGTAGTTTTTAGCCGTCGCAAATCTACTTGACTCGGACTAAAGACAACCCTTGCTCTCAACTTCTGTACCGCAGCATCTAGTTCTAGCTCAACGGCGCAGTGATTGCGAATGCGACTCAATTTAGGCCATGTGGCTCGTTCTCCACATAGAGATGCTTGTATCATGAATTGAGTAGTTGGATTCTTTAGAATCCTGGGGAAATCCTTGTAGTCGATTTCTGGCAAGATTGTGATATCGCCCGAGTACTTTTGACTCAAGATAGACTTGCACTTAGTAACAAGATTGGGAAAGATGCCCAGTTCAGCCAAAACTTGAAGTCGGTGCAACGCCTCATCTTTCGCTAGATTCGTAAGCTTGTATACCCAACCGGGTCCCGTGTTGTCCTCTTTCAGCGCTTCTTTTCTGATCACTTCCTCATCCTTCGCAATGAATGGTATGACATGAGGATTGACTTGGGATACGATAAAATGATTTACGTTGAACATCTCTGCGAGCCGAGTCATGGGTAAATCGTTGTCCACGCTACCGTCAATCCATTTCTGGGGCGTTGGATTCCAGGGTGTGCTCTCGCCAGTTATTGGATTCTTAACGAGAAGTTCCGCTGCAGAGAAGAGTAAGGGGACTGAGCAGGATGCAGCAACTGCAGACCAAATCATAACGTTTGGAGCAGTAACGTAGTTGAGAAGTCGTGGTAGTTCGTAGACAGAAGCGGAAGAGACGCAAATATTGAGAATCCGCCGAGAGCGATTGTAAGCCTCTTGAAATGTCATATCTCCGAGAAGGGACCTCATGACTCTTGTCAAATGTTTGATATCAATCCATGCCCCTTCAGTCAACAGTCGTCGAACTCGTTCGAGAACGCTATCTTCATTACCATCTTCTTCGAACACCGCAAGATCACCGTGTGGAAACTCCTTCAGCACTTGTGGGATCTCTTCATCGGTTCTCGTGCACAGCACCGCACACACTATACTTCCTGCGGATGCACCGGAGATTATTCGTGGTAGAAGTTGCGCCTCAAACAGTGCCTTCAACACTCCGATGTGATTCATGCCGAAAGTCGCACCTCCACTTAACAATAACGCACTTCTCCCAAAAGCTTGTCGGGCGTACACAACCTGTTCGAGTATGTCTTTGGTTTCGAGCCCGTCCGGTAGCGCATATTTGCTCGTCTCGACTAACGCGCGTATTGTGTCCAGTGTCGAATCAATATACCTCTCAATCACATCTTTCGTTCCAATGTGACTATGTTTGTATAACCTGATATTTCCCATACCCCCCAGATCCCTCGAAAGAGACGTGCGGACCAGATTAAGCATCCTTTTGATGTCGCAATTGATTCTCGCATCATCCAATTGTTTCGTCCTTGCTTCAATCAGCGCAGCATCGAAGTCCGGCGAGGCGCAATCGCGTTTCCATGCTTCGTTGTCCTCGAGAATGTCTAATTCGCTGGCCGCAACTCTCCATGCTTCCATTGCCTCTGCATTCTTCATCCTCAGCTCCAATATTTGTCTTCTCTCCTCCTTTCTGCGTAACGCAAGTCGTTCTTCGTCCGTCAACCCATCTCGCGCATGTTGTACCCTATTGTTGATGACATCCGCACCCGTCCTTAATATCTTCGCTGCCGGCCGTAATAAACTCCACGAAGAACTCGATATTTTTTCTGTCTCGCCATATCCATATTCGCTGGTTGTCGTCGCAGGCGCAAGGAGGTTACTGTTATTGATCGCACAAAATTGGGAAGTAGGCTTCTGAAGGTACTCTAACAGCATTTTCTCTCCGCGCCATTCGAGACGAGTCTATTGTATGTATGATTTGGTGGCAGCAACTTTGGAACCTTTTGGTTCTTGCAATGATATTTATTCCTTTGATTCCGGAGTTGGCGATATGTGAAATGGTTACTATAAGTTAGTCCAATAGCTTTGTTTGGCCGGTACTTGGTTGCGGCCTCTTCTCTTTCCGTCCCTTCTCCGCTCCCAGCAAATGTCACAAGTGCCGAGTTCAGCGCGGAGTCATTTGCGATGGTGAAATGACCGGTTATAAGGTTGGACCAAGGAAATAGATGAGCAAACTGCAAGTGATGTCAAGTATTTTAACATAGAATTCGAAGATGTGTACGAGTTTTGAGGAAGGAGATATACTCTGCATGTATTTGGTGGTCCGTTACATGAAATCCATTTGTTCTCTTTTCTTTGAAGGGTGTGTGCAGCGCAACAACTCAGCACAGCAGTGTGCAGCCCGCGTTGGACAGAGGCATGGTTATCCCAAAGTATGCGAGATGCGATTCATTCGGAAACATGGCCGAGGGGGGCTTGGCTGAACCAATAACGTCGCAATCCGGTTGCTTCCCCCACAACCATTAACCCTTGACGGTCCGACGCATGATGGCTTTGGTGATGGGGAAATTGGGGAAACTGGGAAATGCATCATGTGGTACTTACGACTTTTATGGAGTGCATACAAAGTACATGCGTGGGTGGACGGCTACATCATCGACGATCAACTTGGCGTCACAACTTACAAGTCACAACGACTAAACTAACATGCTCAGCATTGGTTTGGTAGACGCCAGTTGTTCTGCAGATATACACTGGGAAACGAATATAATCTTTCAGCTGCATCCATAAGCCTCATGTACTATGCGCGATTTTGGTCCATTAAGTATGTCTCAGGTGTCTGATGAGACAGCTGTTACACACGAAGCATGTGAAAGAGGATGAACCCAACTCGCCCGTTGCATCATGCAAAACATCCATATTGTTAACTATCCATTCTACCAAATGTGTACAGAGTAACCAAAGCAGAAAAGGGTATACGCTTTGTTACGTTCAAACGCCGAGTTCCTCCCAAGACGATAGAGGCTTAGATACGTCGAAAACGCCGAGTTCGTAACCAAATCTAAACAAAAAAGCACCAAAAGTTTTTCCTTTAAATAACCGACTGTAACCCAACCATTATTTCTCCATTACCGCTCGAGCCTAATATAGCTTGCCATCGGGTCCCATCACTCCCTCAGATGCGGCCATGTTGCATTGTCTGAAGAGTCGCCTCTCTTCCGGAGAAAACGCACCAACAACTGAGTGCAGAACTCCTTGGTTGTTGAATAAGACGAGGTCACCCTCAACCCAATCGTGTGGGTACACATGTTGAGGACTGATGGCTGGCCGCTGCAAGCGATAAACCAAGTCTCTCACCTCCTTAAGATCGGTCATGACCTCTCCATTAGGCAGATGGATTGCCCTGATGGCACTAGGATGGATTTGAAGGGCCAAGTTTCCTGTGACGGGGTTTTTCCAGCACATAGGTAGGATCTTAATGTCCTTCTCGTTGACCGGTGGAAGCTCAGATGTGGGTAGTTCTGCACCTTCCGAGACCAAGCCTAGACCAGTGGAGCGAGATCGTGCAGGAGACATCCAGATGTATGGGTGAGGGGCATATTCGACCTTGGCATTGCGAACGAAATCTTTGTCTACCTCACTCAACAAATTGTACATATTCTGACCGGAAATAAATGCCGTAGTACCCAGAGGAACATCGAGCTCTTCGCCGCTGTCGTCATCGTAACGGAGAGTTTGGCGTCGACCAGCTGGAACCTTGACGGCCATGAGGGAGGTAACCTTGGGCGGGTTTAGTGCGTACAATGCAGCCTGGCCATTCAAGTCAGCATTGAACAATCGATCAAGGAACAAAGGGGAGCCTACATCAATGTGCCATCTGTAGAAGCGGGTGAAAGCCAAATCATCTTCCTCGGGAATGGCAGTCTTGTGGAACACCTTGTGGTGAGGATGCTTGAGGGTGATGTCCTCCAACCCTTCATATGAAGAATAGAAACCGTTTCCTATCACCTGAACTTGGGGTTGATGGGGCACAGTCTTCAAGTCTGGGTGGAGAACTGATCGCTTGGCATCGAGAGTCTTGCCATGTCCGTAGTTATCTAAGCGGAGCTGTCAGTCTTGGCCTGAAAATTCGCCATAGCGGAGGGAGGGCATACCAGATGCGGGGTCGAATCTGCGAGTAAGCTCATATTGGGCTTTGGGAGAGAGACCGTTTTGGTTCTTCAGGACAACCACGTGGGAGTTGTATAGAGCATTTCGGATAACTTCGAAGTCATCATTGGTGAGGTTCTCGAGATTGACGTTCTCGATCTGCAAACCAAAATCGACAGCTGAGTTTGCTGGTACTGGGATGGGCTTGACCTCCAAAGTTTTGACAGCCATTGTGTATGCTAGATGTGATGAGAATAGACTTGCGATGTCTGGGATGTTGCAGTGAGGTGTTCTAGGATTCGAGCCTTGACTGAGGGCAGATTAAAGAGATCCATGGCGGGGTTCACAGTATATATACCAACTGAGGTAGCGGGGCGCAACGGGTGGGACCGACTTATCCCTTCGAAGCCTTCGACAAACAGTGGGATTCCGAGCTCCAAAGCTCGAGCGCATATCTCCGACCTGCAGAGGACGATAACATCCGGAGGCATTGCATTTGCATCTCCGTTCGGGCAAAATAAAAAGGTTATCGGATCAAGATAAGAAAGCTTGTTTGCCACGGCGAAGCGGTTTACAGTAGTGTGGTCGGAGCTCGCCGGAGCTCAAGAAATTGCTGGCATTATTACGAACTTTTCAGTGTCTCAATCTCAATCTCCATGATACGAACAACCACGAACTCTCTCTTATTTTGGACACTGCGAAAAACCTAAGGAGATTTGAAGCACAAGTCATGGAATTGCTGTGGGATGGACTGCAAAGCCATAGATGGAGAGGCCCCATCAGCCGCCACACATACAAACAACTAACTACCGACCTTCCTAAAGTCGACGCAATCGCTCTTCAGACCCACGCGGTTCTGTTGTGCAGTGCTAGCTGTCTACCTTCTATCCACGCCTAAAACTCCTTGCAGCACGCCAAACAACATCACTGGTGTAAAATATCGCGGTCTCCACAGAGATAAGGCTCAACAGTCAAGATGTAGTTACTGCATAGCTACCAAGCATAGCAAAGACCTTCCAAGTGTGGACGTCGCTTCCACTCTCGAGAATCCGGGCAACGACTTCTGCGTTTCGTGTACGAAAGTGATCGCCTATAAAGTGCAATTGGTCGATGACCCATGGTCTGAGTTCTGTTCGATATCTTGCGGCTACGTAAAGCGGGAATATGAGTGTATAACAGCTTGATTGGTGATTAGGGTCATGAATATGATCCTCCTTACGAAACCTTTTTCGGTTCGCAAGTGACACTCGCGACCGGGCTGGGCCACCGCAATCTGTGTACTGCGGCACAGAAGCACATATAAAATCCGTCAAGTTTTTAATACGGTCGTACGCGGCCTCCATCAAGTCGTTGTCTCTTGGTGAAGACTGCGCATGCTTGATCAAGGACTTGTTGAGAAGTATTCTCATGACACAGATCATGTTTCGTGCATGGCATACCTTCGAATCACCATAGACATTAATGTTTAGATTGAGAGACCTCGGGGACGGATTATCCAAAGTTAATGTTGAAAATTGCCATCGAAGCGGCAAGTCCACCTCAAATCCTTGGAACTCTTCGTCAAGGTCTGAAATCAAACTAATGCATTCGTCTCTGAGTAACCGATCGACATTGATCTTATCCCAGATTTTTGCAAATTGCATCATCAAGTTGGATAATCGCAAGCTGAGGTCTTGAGCACCTAGTTGGCTTTCAATATAAGCTTGAAGTGTGTGTAGGGTATCCGGTGGCGGTGATTCACTGGCAATGCAGCTCATTATACAGTGGGTGCCAACACGCATCAGCATGGACAAGTCAGACGTGGCCATGAATTTTTCCAGGCCTCGAGCCTTCGCAAGAGCAAGAGCACCGTCGACATGACTTCTCCAAAAGATACCGCTCCGTGGCTCACTATTTGTGATCTTTTCGAAAAGGTCTAGGAGAAGCGAGGTCATCAATGTCGTATCTTTTCTTGCGGTTCCAGGAGATCTTATCGCTTTGTTAGTCAATCGTAGGGCTGAAACATATTTTTCCCTGGCAATTGAGAGAGTCGAGTCAGTGAACTATATGCCAGAGATAGGCCGAACTGCAGGCCTCAATTGCTTGGTCTAGATGTTCTGGTGCATCTGCCAGATAGTGATGGTATGGGCTGAGGAACTCCCAACATCTGGAAGTGATATAGTAGGCGAAGAATATTTCACGGGCATCGCTATTTGTGGATGACGGCATGATGCTGATCTGAATTCGAGGTCCATTCTTCAAAGCCTTCCTGGCGACAGACCTGCTTTCATTCTCGATCCGAAGTTCACTCGCATCACGATACCCCGAGCAAACCTCATTTGCTCTAACACACTGTCCACAAGGTCCAGTACGAACGTCACACTAAATTTCAGATGAGTCTTAATTTCGAACGAGGAAGGATATGAACCTACCTTTGCTCTCCTTGCTCTGCACCTCTGATAGCCCCCTGAAGGTTTGCCGCGGAATACCATGAGGAAGAGCGCTCAATTTTTGACTGTGGAAGGAACAACACGAAGTGAATCAAATTCTGTTTGGTTATTTTGGAAGAATTTTTGTGTTTTCATCTACGGCCTCTCAGGCGCATTATCTCGAAGGGAACGTTGGTTACTTCAGCATGGGATGCGCCGCGGTACTATACCGGATCTGGCACGAAAATAAGCTCGATAAACATGCGCACTGACATCTATCTACTCAGCCGAGTCAGCCTCCAGTGAGCCAATGCAAACCTCGCGGCCAGCCACCAAAAGGACTCATGGGCGCGAAGCTCACATATCCTGAGTGCTGCTTATGATGAATGTGGTGTTGAACTGATGCATGGCCGCGTTTGGCATACTGATCGAAATGAAGTCTTATTTCTGACCACAGCGGACGATCTACAAGACCGACCGTGGTTTATGAATATTGAGATGTTGTTTTTTCATGCTCAGTTGCAAGATTCTAGGGACACAAATATGAAAGCAGTGTAGCAAGAACCACAGCAAAAATAATTCTGCCCTACCAGCCACCATGTGTCTCCTAGCAGCCTTCTTCTACCATCAGTTCATACACTATCTCCCTAAGCCCACTGCCAATTTCGAGGGTCAGACGATCATAGTCACTGGCTCTAGTTCAGGTCTAGGCCTGGAAGCATGTCGATCGATGATACTACTTGGAGCCGCGCAGATCATTATTGCCTGTCGAAGTGTGGAAAGGGGAAAGAGAGCGGCCGCCAGAATTCAGTCTAAAACATCGTGCTCACCCAGTGCCCTTCGAGTATGGAAGCTTGACCTTAGCTCTTATACTTCTGTCCAGGAATTCTCCGAAAGAGCTAAGAGAGAGCTGCCTCGACTTGATGCTGTCATCGCCAATGCGGGCGTCTGGACAACCAGGTTTCGAAGGACTGAAGATTATGAAGAGATAATTACCACCAACGTTGTTTCCATGGCTCTGCTTGCATTCCTACTCCAGTCAAAGCTGAGTGAGACCGCACATAGATTCGTCTCGAAGACTCACTTCACCGTTACTGGCTCGGAACTCTATGAGTTTGCCAAATTCAAGGAGCGCGACGCATCCAAGGGGCAATTATTTGCAACTCTTGCCGACAAAGACAAGGCAGTCATGTCCGATCGCTACAATATCTCGAAGCTGCTCGCGATATTTGTCGTCAAGCAACTTGCTTTCTTATCGCCAGTCAGTTCTAGTGGCGTCATTGTTAATTGTGTAGAGCCTGGGTGAGTTTTCTGTCTGTATCGAGTTTTACGGCGGGTCAGTCGTTAATTCTTCGTCTTACAACCAGATTTTGTCAAAGCGAGCTTGGTAGAGAGTACGACCGCTTTGCCGTACTTGCATTTCCAGGATATTTGAACGTCTAACTGAGGTTTGGGCGCGCACTTTGGTTTATGGTGCAAGTGCTGGGTCGGACTCTCACGGGCAATACTTACCGGATTGTAAGATGAAAGTGACTGCGGGCTTGACCAAGGGAAAAGCTGGAGCTGAGCTGCAAGAAAGAGTCTGGTTGGAGTTGTGACTGAAACTCGAGGCTATGCAGGAGGGTATTGCCACTTTACCTGGCCTTTGAAGTGTTAGGGTCCATTGTATACCTCGCGCAGAGGAGCTAGCATGGTGGTGATAGACTTGTGTAGCCTTTTCTTTCTGGCTCGTTACCGTTTCTTCTTTTTCTTCTAGCACATCTTCTCGTGGCTGTTTCAGCTTGTATATCTCATGTCGGGATCGGTGATACAACATTGCTGGTTTTTCTTTCTGAATTCTTCTTACTTTTTGGACAATGCAGACCACTAGGTTGCAGACCGAAAGACCTTAAGCATGCAAGCGTGAATTGCAACCTCATCATCTTCAAGCCATCGATGTTTCACTTGAGACAATGAAGCAAAAGCAAATCACATCAAGCGGAATGGGGTAAGTATTTTTCTGAACCTGAATATGCTGTTCTATTTTTATATTGGTATGAACTTTACCATTCTCCTCTAATTGTTCTTCTCATCCCAGATACACCCCAGTCCAAATGATAATTCCCCTTTCCATTTTCTACCGTCCTGGTTAAATTTACTTTCCATATCATATCTTTTCGTCATTTATCAGCTAGTTAACTCCGACCACCCGAGTCTGTATTTTCTATTCTTTTTCTATTTTTTTCTATATATATTTTCCCCTATATACACCAAGCATATCGATATCATTTATCGCGTCATCACCCCTCCTTTCAAGATCTCCCGTACTTCTGTTCTTCGATCCTGCCAATCAACGTCGCTTTCAAAAGGCACTTGGAGATCTCTAGTGGGCGGCTCCTCTCGTCTGGACTTTCATGGAAACAATTTATTACGTTTCCCGTGATAGGATGCGAATCATAGAGTCCTTATCTTCTTCTTTGGTCGTAATAACTGTCCTCCCCCATAAACCCTATATCTAGCTGTAGAGGATTCTGCATGTCACGTCGAGCAGAGTAATTCATCATGGGCTCCCGTGTTAAATTCTGTGCAAACTGTGTTCGATTTTGCGATCCATATGGCCCTGATTGTTGCCGAAAGCTACTTGAAGGTGGCGAAGTAGGCATTGGAACTGACTGAGGAGGCATTGGAGGCATTGGATGCATTGGAGGCATTGAATGCATTGGAGGCATTGAATGCATTGGAGCTGGCTGAGAGCTACTTGAATGATGCATTATGTTGTATGGATGCCCGTAACTTGTGCTGTGTACTTGAACGCGTTTATATGAAGCGTCCAGATTTCTAAGCTGTGTTTGGTTATATGAGTGCTTTCGAGATGCTTTTGAGTTCAAGGACCTTCGTTCCTGTTCTGCCCTCCAGTAGTCGTACTCTCTCTTTAACTTATCTAGAGTGCGTCCTTTCTCCTTTAATAATCTTCTTGTTTTAGATCCCTTAGCACGCGCTTTATTTTCCCTATAACGCGCTTCATCTTCCCTAATATACGCTTCTTCTTCCCTAGCATACGCTGCCGCCAACTCTTCCTGAAGCTCCATGCCATGCATTGCCATCTTTTCCCCTTTTGCATATAATGCATTCTTTTCTTCTACAACTTTTCTGGCACGTTTTAAGATTTCCTCGTAAGCCGCTTTTATAGCTTTTGCATCTTCGTCGACTTCCTTGAATCTATTTTCCCAATCTTCAATTTCGCTTTTCTTCACTTCTTCCGGATCTTCGACTTGCGCTTCCCGATAGGATTCACCCTTGTATTCGCCTGGAAATTCGGTAATAACAAAGTCAGTCTCTCCAGATTTTGGAGGCGGTCTCATATCTTCTTTGGGTGGTATATATGCTGGGTATTTCGATTTCGGTATTTCAGTTTTATTCGCTGCCTTCTTCGCTTTCGCTTTTGCTGCTTCTGCTGCTTCTGCTGCTTTCTCATCTGTTTCCTTCTTCGCTTTTGCTGCTTTCTCATCTGTTTCCTTCTTTGCTTTTGCTGCTTTCTCATCTGTTTCCTTCTTCGCTTTTGCTGCTTCTGCTGCTTCTGCTGCCTCATCATCTGCTTTCCATTTCGCTTTTATGCCTTCTTCATATTTCTTCTGCTTCGCTTTTACTACTTCTGCTGCTTTCTCATCTGCTTCCTTCTTCGCTTTTGCTGCTTTCGCTGCTT
>LLKJ01001662.1:0-10437 GCA_002242865.1 Clarireedia sp. CPB17 | reverse complement strand
CACCACCACCAATCCCCCCCCCTGCCCGCACCCCACAGTTCATCGTAACCACCAACCACTCAGCTGTCAAAGCTGCGTGGCATCTAACCCAAAAAGAGTCACAACACAGTAAGACCAACAGTTTGCTGACGGTTGGTGCAATCTGCGATATATGAAAAACACGGCGCAGCAAAGCCAAGGGAAAAAATTTATGGTTATTTGCATGTCAGCGAACGGGTAAAAGGGATTCTCCGGTTTCATCCTGCGGTGCTTATGAGCAATTGCGTCGTTGTGCTGGCGTCTTCATAGGGCAGTGACTGCCGACAGAAATAGCCTCCATTGATTCATTTTTCCGGACTGCGGGGGAGTGCGTGGTGGGGTCTCTTCTGCGTATGAGAGCGTGTTGGGATACGCATACGATGGTCGTTCCACCACCCCCGATGCGTGATGGAGGGCGAAACGGAGATGGCAACTGCGTGGAGAATTAACGTTGCATGCGATGGTCCATTGCTATACGCATCTGGACCTACCCGCCGCCTCGCCAAGCGAACTGTTGGCTCGGTAGAAGCCCAGGGCCAATCAAATATTTTAACGAGAGAATTATGCTTACAACAGTTGGTGACCATGCCATGCATCTCGTGCCGTGCATGCACACGAAAGCCTGGTGTAACATTCGCAACTGCCTACCGATCATTCTCTACTGGGGGCGATGATGTTTTTATACTTTAAGGAGCCTCATAGGTACTACTCATTAGCGAGAGGGCTGACTGTTTTCCTGAATTATATTAGATGGATTGGTCGTTGAATCTGACTTTGAACAGTAAGATATCATGACCGGAAACGTGACTGACCCCACCGAGGAGTACTCGTCCCATGTTAACGATTCGCTTTTCACTGCGCACGTCGCGTTGGTTTTCACTAGTGTATTTCTAGGAATACAGACAATATGTGTCGCTCTACGATATGTTTCACGCTATGTGAGCAAGGCGCCGTGGGGCCTAGATGATGTGCTCGTTTTTGCATCCTTATTGATGAATGTCGGTCTAGCTGCGCTTTCAATCGGTATGAATCATATCCCTCTTTCGGTCCAGTATCGGTGCCTACCGATCCCTAATCATCGCTGGCGCTGCTTGCTATCTGATAATCCAGCAGACGAGGCTAATATTGGCTGTAGACGGTGTCTTGAATGCAGGAGTCGGACATCATTGGCTGTACCTCGAACGTACCAGTCCCGGCACTTTAGTACGCTGGATCAAAAATCAGTATGCAATGGATATCATCGATCTACTTGCAATCAGCACACCTCGACTTGGCATCCTAGCCTTGTACCATCGTCTGTTCGTCGCCAGATCGAGTCAAATATTCATATATTACCTCATGGGTGCCGTCGGGGGATATGTCCTAATTCTCGAACCCATCGCGATCTTTCAATGCTGGCCAATTTCGTCGATATGGGATCTTAAGGACACGCATCGAAAGTGCATTAATGCCAACGCTTTCCAATCATGGGTTGCTCTTCCAATCATTGTTACGGACGTAGGAATGCTTGCTGTACCGATCCCGGTGATCTGGAGGTTACACATATCTATGCGACTGAGAATAGCGTTGACATTTGAATTTCTGATAGGAGCTTTGTGAGTTTTCCAGGCTTAGACCATCCAGAAGCATCCCGTTAACCTAGTGACTACAGAGGTCTGATCACATCCATCGTGCGGTTCTCGAGATTCCTCAAGATAAACGATACTGCAGATCGCACATTTATCGCGCCGCAGCTTCTGGTTTGGACGTTGTTAGAGCCGGGCTGTTATCTCATCTGTGCCTGCCTACTTATGTGTCGGCCTTTGCTTGAACTCATCGCCAGTTCAAACTTCGTTCAGAGCCTCAAGAGTCGTGCAGGCATGGGACACACACGAACTTCGTTGCCGATTACTCAAGGTCCAATAGAGGACGGAAGCGTCATTAAATTACAGCACCAACAATTTCAGTCGAGTATCGAATCCCCAAAGTTCCAGCGCCTCGATGATTACGACGAAAGAAACGGGACGCGACTGACTATCGTGGTTCAAAGGGAGTTTGGCAGAGGAGTGGAACAACGAGGTGGTCATGCGTATGTCTGAACTGGAAAAGATTAGATGTGATTAAGTTTAAACTGGTCCACGATAGTTATCAGATGCTACAATAGAGGCGGAAGGATGTTTTGTTCAGACATGATCTTGTAGAATACATTTATCCAAATTCGTAGTAACGTAACCATGTGTGACTTGTCTTTTTTCCTTCCGGAGTACGCTGGTGTAGCCCTGTCGTTCGTCCTTTATATAAGCAGCAGTGCTTCCGTAAATTGGTCCGGCGTAAAACAACTGCGGGACCGTGCCGCATTCGATCATATGAGATGAATGGGAAAATCGTGACTCGTGAAACTGCTCAACCGGATCCTGCCGGCCTAGCAATTCCCGTCAAATTGAATACTCCTCCACTTACAACACTACTGCTGCTGTCGCCAGTAACCCAGCCTGGTACATCTGCTCCAAGTCCCTCTTTCTCAGACCTATCCCGAATAACTTCCCAAATGCTCGGGAATCCTGCATTAAGTGGTCCTCCTCTTTGTTTGGCTCCTAGAATGGCAAATTTTCCTTGCGTGTGACTAATGAAACCTCTCAACAACCCCTGCTGGACCAAGCTGGCTACAATACCTTCAATATCCGAAACATCTGGTAACTTGCTACCCCAAATGGTCCCCTGGTGCGTTGAGACGTTTTTCAAGCCACCTGGAGGTTTAACAAGGTCTGGCGCGGTAACAAACATAGCATTCATATGCGTTCGCCCTGACTGCATCGCTTTTGTCGTATCTAGAGGCCTCTCCCATCCCTCTAGGACTTTTTGGCAATATTGAGCCGCAACAACTAAATCACTAAGGTTGAGCGTAGGGGCCTTCTTAGAATTTGCGTCGAATGGCCACGAGTAGGTCAAATTGAGGACGCGTCTTGCGAGAGATCTCCACACATAAACTTCACAACGGTATATTAGGGGGAGGAGGATGCCTTTCTTGAAGAACCATTGTTCATTGCCACCCTCGGGCCCTAAAGCATGCTTGAATGCAACAATGTCGCCCAGTTTGATAGCCTTTACGATAGGTACGAACTTCTCGATCACACCTGAGGCTTCTGGACGGGACATAAAAGGGCGAGATGGGAATCTGCCCAAGATCAGATTTGAAGAAATTAGATATATGAGAATAAGACGGCGTTGGTTGATGCATTGAGCGTGGCATTGATCGTACGCGGCCTGGAGACTACGTTGCGCAAGATAGTAGTGTGTGTTCGAAAAGAAGTAGCGGCCTAGGTAGTATAGATATGTTACCCTCTGGCTAGCGGGGTAGAGCTCCAGAGGTGGGGAGTGTTGAGTGATGTTGGTGATCAATTGATTCGCTAGTCGTGTTTTCCGGCACTATTTCACCACTCAGCATAATCATTCGAGGCAGCAATAATCGAGTCGCCATACTTGGAAGAAAAGCTTTAGAGCCAGATTGGCAAAAGAGTATATGCCAACTTTCTTTCCCTCTAGTCGTCCATCTGATCCAACACCATTCCTATTGGCAGTTCTTTCGGTCAGGCAGACGGTAAACGCTCGTTGGATTGTCTCCGCAGTCCCTTCTACCAACGTCTTCCTGGTTTCGCCCGCGTCGACGTCTGCAACTCTCCGTAATCTTCTTGTGAGGTCCGGTCGTTTGTCAAGAGTCATAGCAAGCTTCGCCAGCGCGGTAGACAGTTGGATCGCAGTTGGGAGTATTATAATTCCATAAGTAGGATTTGATAAAGCTGCAAGACAAGTACTGCGACGCATCCTGTTAGTTCAATTGGTATCAAGTAATGGTGGTGACTGGCTTACCTGGCCAAGCTTGTCAGTTGAGAATGAGTCTCCAACAAATCCTCAAAGTCTACATCTCTCCAAAACTCCAGGTAATCTTTCATGAAGGCCAGAAAGCCTGGCCAAACATTCCCATCTTCGTAGCTGGCATTGGGATCATCGGGAAGCAATTTCGCTATTTGACGTTCCAGCACATTGCTATCTTTGAAGGATGCCTTCAACTCTTGGCTGAGCTTGAAGTATTGGTCTGGAAGAGGTGGCTCCACTCGCAGCCATAGCTGTAAATTGACCGAGTCTTTTGATCGGAGAAATTTGAGAATGGATTCGAGGAATTCTTCGAGGATTGTCATGATTTGGTGTTCTCGAACAGTAAGAACTGAGTTCAGCGATATATAATGGCGAAGTTGTGTAGGCGAATATTTGCAGGAATCATCATTGTTGTATCTATATAGATACAGTATATCTTCTCATTATCGACTGATACTGGCAAGGCTTGGAGAACAAGGAAACATTCGGATGCAGACGCGCCTGGTTTGTTGATAAGACTCGAGCTTCAGAGACGCTAGTGCAAGGCTTTGTCACACTAGCCAATTAAAAGAGGTAATCCTGCAAGGCTATGACTAGTACTTGGGCAACATCCGAATGCTACCCGAACCGATCTCATTATCCTGCGGCAATAAAATGTTCTACACTAGGTAACTTATCATATCAATGGACTCGTCTTGCGCATTGTGATCGGTTGTGGTAGGCAAAACATGCGTATCTACAGATCATCGATGCCTGCTCTTGAGGTTATGGATGTTCGGCCCCCTATCTGGCGTTCTTGTTCCATGCCCAGGCCTTCCTCAGGAATTCTGCGACGCTCATTTTTATATCAATACTCCTCACGACATCTACACTGATTTAGCATTACACTTAGTAAGAGTCAATTAGTAGAGATAGGAGTGCCTCTAGTCCCTCGACTTGCTGCGGCAGCACCTCGGTATGAGCTATCCCGGCGCTCAACCACAATTAGCAGAACAGGTTCAACATGCTTGCCTGATATCTGGAAGGAGGATCTGACGTACTGTACATTACTTTGGATGGAACTGTATCTCACCCACCCTTGTCCACCCAGCAATATGGTGTAGCCTAAATTACCAAGTACATATTCAAGACAAGTCATTCCTTTTCGTCCTTCTCAAACCTCAATACAGCTTTACTGTGGAATCGACTATGGCACTCAGACGCCATAACCAATGTGGTCCCGGCCCGGCTATCTTCGTAGTTGGGTGTTTATGTCTCCCGTGTCTCGTGGTATACCGACCCTTCCATAACCTCTTCTCCCGGTGTTTCGGTACAAAGTCCCGAAAGACTACATACCCGTACCCGAGTGCAATGCCCGAGCCTCTGGAGCCCCGATCTGTTGATAGCGTCCTCACGCTACCCATACAGCTCCCGGGTGAGTCGACTTGCAAGGTCGAGTCGAGTCTCTGGATGCGGAAACGTACGATCCCACAGACGCAATGTTCACTTATGACAGTGTTGCCTCCAGAAATTCGAAAGCTTATTTGGGAGGAGTGTCTCGGTGGGATGACTTTCCATTTAACATATGCACATTGTATGGGTGCGAGTACTAGCAAGCTTGTACATATACTGTGTCAAAGTCCAGGGACTGTTAACCATGGAAGTTGCTTCATTTGGTGGGTAGGCAAGGACTCCATCTTCACCAGGAATATCATCTACGCATATTCGGAATTTAAGCAGGAGCATAAGTACTTATCGCTACTCCTAACTTGTCGCGAGATGTAGGTCACAATATCCCCAGGAGGATTGAGCACTGTTCTAACAGGAATCAGATACTCCGAAGCTATTAGCTGCATCTATTCAAACAACACTTTTGATACCTTTGCTAGCAATGTCCAATACTTTCCAAAATTGCTCCTTCCTCAACGACTGAATTCAATCCGATCCCTTCATTTCAAGTGGGAATTCTCTGAGCATACGCTGCCATACCCACCTGAATCTCTTCGCCACAACGTTGAATATCCTTATTCAGTCTGGCTGAAGACATGGGAGATTTTAGCTGGTATGGAAAGCTTATCAATTCTTCATGTCAACCTGCTACACTTCTTCTGCGATGCCCAAAGGCAAAACTTATCGACGGAAAAGACGTCTGCGGTACTTGAGCCTATCATCAAACTCAAGCACCTTTCCTCGTTTGGTCTACTACTGGAAGGCCAACCAATTCCAGTACTAGATTCTTCTATGGCGGAACTGCCTTGTTCGGTCGAGGTTATTCCTCGCGTGGGAGGTGTCGCTATGCCATAATGCTGGTCTCGATTCCATTCGCTTTACCGGAAGACCTTTCGTTGAAAACTTCTCAATTCTAAATACAGCTTATGAGCCCTGGAAATATGAGGCGTTTGGTGGAGAATCACCAAGCACGTTGTCGATAACTAGGAACTGACGTACAAATAAATACACATATTTTGCCTAGAACACAAGTTGCTCAAGACCTCATTCCAGCAAATGTCATTAACTTCTCTGTCAATGAAGTTTAACCGAAAACGTTAACTACTCGGAAATGTTTAGGTCCTGAATCGGGTTAGACCGCGCTCGATAATCATCGCGATAACCACACGCAAGTAATCTTTCTAATATTCGAGATATCTACTTTCGGCAACTGCTACGCCCCTCCTGTCCTTGCCGCAAGCTATCCTCGCAAGTACTGCGCTCGATATAATTTTCAGCTCCTTCATTCCTCGTCGAACTTTACTGCATTGATTTTCAATCATGGTGACCTCTCAGCGATTGAGCCAGATAGCTGAAGTCACTTTAAATCTCGCTTGTCTTCCGATTATTCTTGTCTGCTCACCTGTGCTATGGTTACACGATTATATGCACCTGCGGCGGGAAAAGAAGGAAGAGAAGCGGCGGCCTTCTTGGCTAAGCCCTTTTGACTTTCTTGACCCCAGGTCTAAGAACAGCGTTCTGACGCTTCCCCTGGAATCCGTGTCAGGAATGGCCGTTCAGAAAGCCACAGCTGCCCAGACTGATTGCTCACTGTTGATGTTGTTACCCAGAGAATTGCGAGACATGATCTGGGAAGAGTGTCTGGGTAGAAAGGCTTTTCACCTTACTTTAACGAGGTCGCTTCCCAAAGACCATGTCAAGCTTGCAAGTATGTTATGTCGCAACTTCGGAGGTCTAAATCATCAAGATTGCTTGGGAATATGGAACCTTGCGGACGCCATAGCAGGCAATACAGTCCAATCGAACTGTGATGAAGAGTCCCATCATATCAAACTACTTTTAACTTGTCGGAAAATGTGAGTTTCCAATATCTGAACATTTTTGTAGTTGCCTTTATTCTAACCTATCCGAAGTTACTCTGAAGCTGTTCCACACCTTTACAAGAGCAATAAGTTCGTGACCGTAGCTAGCTGTGTTCAACATCTGCCAAATTTCATGGTACCCGCTCGATGGGACTCGATCCGTACCCTTCATTTTCGTTATTGGATGCCTCAGTGCAAGCCTATGATTGATTATTCAGATGGTAATCGATATGATGCCTATTATTACGCTGAATGGAGCCAGAAGTGGGTTGACGTATGGGGAGCTATCGCGAAAATGAAAGGTCTTCAGGACCTTCTTGCAAGGATAGAAACTTCGTGGCCTGAGGGCATAGGTACATCGGTGCTACAAGCCAAAGCGATGGAAGCTATCATGAAAGTGAAACGACCTTCACGCTTTGTGTTAGTGCTTCCATGCCACGTGATCCTTGACAAATCATCTGGTCCTGTCGAGGCACTTTCTTTCACAGTTCAGGTTGCCTCGACTTCTTATGATGACTGTACCACCGTTTACCAGCCATACACTGCAGTTTATCCGAATTGATTACTTGTGCTGGAAGTGCGACTAGAAGCTGACCCCCGGGTATTCCCCGCTCAAAATTCCATATTCGGTACCTACCACACGGCGCTCTGTTGAGCACTATTCCGCACCACCCCTATCCAAACGTCTGCAATAAGGTACACCACAATTATATCACCAGTCAAAGGCTCAGTGCATCTTCGTCTACCTAATCTACCTAAAGACATCAACGCGACTACCATTACTAGATCTGAAATCGAAATAGCCGCTCTACCCCTTTTTTACAGAAACTTTTGGCAGGATAACGGGGATTCGCGCTTTTGGTTGATAACCTCAACCCTTTAAGATACAAAAGCTCTACTGCTTTCTGCACTGCACACAGAGATGGCTGAACCTCATGTTAAATTATATGATCACTATTAATTCTTTAATACTGATGACAATTCTGACGCAGATATATGGGGGAGGGCGTGTAATAATATAAATTGTGTATCAGACGAAGAACTGAAATCTATTCTCGATGAAGATAAGTCTCATATCTCCGAGCAGGTTATCCATTTACATCACAGCCAACTCCTGGCAACTTTCCCTGTCATCTCGATTGAGCAAGCTTTTTGGATCCTACAACATGATTACGACTGGGCTTGAAAACGGGATAGGATCATTACGATAGATTAAGGTCGGATGGCTACATGCAAACTTGGCCTTCCGCAAGCTCGGGACCGACATGAGGGCTGCCAATTCTGCTCAACATAGGAAGTATAGCCCGTTCATCTGCTGCTGCTTATTAGTCCCCTCGATGGCATGCGTTATCCATTTTGATTATTCTACATACTGCACAGTGTTTTCTAACTTATATGACGTCTGGACGTGCAGCTTTTTCCCCACTCCGCGGAAGATTCAGCTGCCCCGCATCCGCACGACCCCGCACGCCATCCCGCATCATCCCAACCGCCACGAAAAGCTTCGGCATTTAAGACGAACTTACTCTATTTAGCTTTCCAGAAGCAGGGTTGTCTCGGAACGAATTGGTCCGACAGCCTATACTCATTACTGAGGAAGGTAGATCAATGCAATGTCGGGGAATATCAAGTTGCCAAGAAGCTCTAGCAAGAGTGGGGAAGGACGATCTATCGAGCTATATAAAGTCCTTTTTGCAATCATAATACTACTAATGTCTGCGGTTTATGCGTGGCTATCAAACAATATGCTTCTTCATACATCTATTACGAGGATTTGGACAGCTGTCCTTCTTCCCTTACAGCTCGTAGTCTCTTCGCCGGCGCATTGGGGGTCACTGAAAGGGCCCTGGCAACATAAAGCAGCAGATTTGCTTGTTTCTACGTCAAGTGGCAATCGTAAGCTCTTACAACTATCGTATTGGCAACAATGGATAAATCTAACGCTTCCCAGTTCACGGATTCATCAACGAGACCGCCCCCAATGTCCGTCAATTCCGCGGTGTCCCATTCGCCCAACCGCCAATAGGAGATCTTCGATGGATGCCGCCTACTGCTCTCCCAGCAAACCAATCTTCCGCTTCAGTGGATGCCACTAAGTTTGGACCCTCATGTCCGCAATATGAAAGTTCGCATCCGTCAATATATAGTACCTTTGTACGAGAGTTCTTCATCAATGGTCCGAACGGCGAAGATTGCCTTAGTCTAAGTATCT
The DNA here is from genome assembly GCA_002242865.1 of Clarireedia sp. CPB17. Taxonomy (NCBI): domain Eukaryota; kingdom Fungi; phylum Ascomycota; class Leotiomycetes; order Helotiales; family Rutstroemiaceae; genus Clarireedia; species Clarireedia sp. CPB17. The sequence continues at coordinate 1,065 of LLKJ01001662.1, read as the reverse complement.
GGGCTCCGCTTCACATGCACCCGAAAGAAAAACTACCTGTCATAATATGGATTTACGGAGGTGGACTTCAAACTGGGGGATCATCAGTGCCATATCAGGATCCAGCGAAATGGGTTGCGAGAACACAGTCTCATATTGTCGTCAGCATTCAATATCGCCTGAACATTTTTGGATTCCCCAACGGTCCAGGACTGGATGCGCAGAATTTGGGCTTCTTGGATCAGCGGGCTGCTGTTGAGTGGGTGCAAGACAATATCGCGATGTTTGGTGGGAATCCCGAGCAAATGATTCTTTGGGGACAATCAGCTGGCGGATGGTCTACTGATGTGTATAACTATGCGCATCCTGATGACCCTATTGTGCAAGGATTCATTGCTGATTCCGGCAACGCTCTACAATTAACCCCGGTAAATGATCCTTTGCACACCAACTTCACTTTCGTCGCCTCCCACTTCAACTGCTCTTCGCCCTCGAGTTCCGCCAAAGACCTACTATCCTGTATGCGTAAAGTTCCCGCAGCAAACATCGAGAGTTTCCTCAAGTCCTACCAGGATTCTGGAGTAACTCCTGGAATATCTTTCTCGGCAGTCGTAGACGAAACCGTCTTTTTCAGCAACTACACTTCTCGCCTACTCGCCGGCAACGTATCTTCCAAGCCCGTCATCTACGACTACAACGACATCGATAGCATTGCTTTCGTCCCCTTCCCATCCAATCCCCTGAAAGAAGGCCCAAACAGAACTCTCGCCGATATGAACTTCGTCGGCCAGATCTGCACCACCTCAGCCATCTCCCGTCACCGAACCGACGTCGGGCTCAAAACATATCAGTTCCAGTATCGTGGTAATTTCTCGAATATATCGCCGCTGCCGTGGCTTGGAGGTTATCATAGTGCTGAGCTGCCGTTGGTTTTCGGCACGAGTGCAGATTTCAGAGGTGAGGATACGCGGTTGGAAAAGCAGACGAGTTTGGCGATGCAGAGGGCTTGGGGGGCATTTGCGAGGGGTCCGGAGAATGGGTTGGAGAGGACGGGGTGGAGGGACAGTAGTAAGCAGGGGGCGGAGG
>LLKJ01000159.1:0-38131 GCA_002242865.1 Clarireedia sp. CPB17 | reverse complement strand
CCCTCCTCCTCCTCCGCCCCCACCGCTCCTAGAAGAAGTGACAGCTGCTCCCATCATCCCTCCTTTCCTTTCTACAAAATGTTAGCGTTTCCCAAAAACGTATCCTGAGGGACTCACCCATTGCTGAAGGCGCAACACTGAATATACCAGTAGCGCTTGTGACTGGAGTTCCTCTTCCCGCACCTCTACTTTGTCCCATCACATCACCTCTGCCTCTTCCAGCACTTCCCCGACCCCTGTTTGTTCTTCGTGCTTCCCGCTCCTCTTGTGCATTTATAGCTGCTCTCCTCTCACGCTCTTCCTGTTCTAACCTTTCACGGTCTGCTTGGTCTCTTCTAATATTTTTTGGCTTAAATTTGTTCCTCGCAGTAGAATCTCCTCTTCCTCTTGTGCTCGCCCCCCCACGCGGTCTAATAGTCGACTGCTCTGATCGAACTGGTGGACGTGAGTCTGTCGGTGGAGGTATCTCCGGAGGAACACTGGCAGGAGCGGAATGTGGAGAAGGGTGGGAGTCATTGGGCTCCATCTTGACATTGACATTGTCGGAAGACTCTGCCGGCGCATTTGTCGCGGATGAGGTAGCAGACTGCGCACTCGTTCCTGAAGCCTCGGGCGCTTCGGCCGCTGCAATTGCGACACCTCGACCGCGACCCCTTCCTCGACCTCGACCGCGCGAGGCAGCTCCTCGTTCCGTCTTTGGTGGCATGTTTCTCGATTTCGCACAATGAATCTACTGAGCTATCGTAATTAAATGTCACCGCATTGGAATTGTTGACTTTTGAGGTAATTGTATCAAGAAGTTAGAGATATATGCGAAGAATTATGAGGCAAATAAACACTTCAAGTTGATCCAGTCTGCCTGTTTGGCAGAAACCCTTTCAGAAGAATCTTTGGTATGGTGGGGCATAACTTTTTTGGTGCACGGGCCATGTATCTTCACGTAGCATTAGCCTTAATTCGTGGTGAGTACGCGCCGACAAGCTAGACGCCGCACGGCGCGACGCGGCGAGGACGAGAGCCTTTCCTTCACTGCCAGGAGTCCTGCCGTCGCATATTGACGACCATAAAGAGGCAGTATTCAAAGTGAGTTTGCTTTCTGTCGGTATTGAAACACCCAACGGCCAGGGGACTGTGGGGGCTGTTCGTCCTCCGTACAGTAGTGACCACAGTGCCTAGAATGGTGCTTCTAGGGCTTCCAAAATTCTCAAAACTTCCTACAGGACAGGACTTCTTCTACATAACAAATGATTTTGGCATGGATTAGTTACCCTTTACCCCCAGCAGCTAGGTTACTTAAGAAACACTGTTCAACCCTCTTCTTTGGGGTCTTTGAAAAGAAGTCCAACAAGCGTTGTGTTTCTCCTTCATTGTATCTTCTACTCTTGATGCACCTGATAGTACATCGATCGAAGCGCCTTCCCGTCGATAAATGGCAGCATGGAATGGAGACTAGCTCAAGTGCCTATGCGTGGTCAAGTGTTCATCCCAGTTCAGGAATGAAGATTCTAATTCGAGCTTGAGACTCATCCTTTTGGCTTCAACAAGCTTTTGATTGAAACCAAGCTTTTCAGCCAGAGAGAAGCCCGTTTCCCAGGTCTTATCCCTAACTAATGGGAATTCGCAGAGGATCAGTCCTGGCGCATTTCCGGCTTTTTCGACGCGCGCTGTGGAGAATTCTTGCTTTGGACCTACATTCTTTACGCGCGGTGCCCTTCGCTTCATTCTCGGAGGTGGCAATATTTCCAGAGCGTTTTGAGATTATAAGTACGCCCCATCTGCCCTGCCAAGTCTAAGTCTTGGCCTTCCTCGAGCTTAGGACCTTCATATTACTCGCTTTACATCACTATCCGCTACCTTCGGCACGTGTTATAACCCAATTTTCAGGATGAAAACCGCCTTATCAACCCAAACCCTTTGGGCACTCTGGGCGATCGTTTTCCATGCCCAATTCACCTCCGCTGATTCTTTAGACGGCGCTGATTGTGCTTCTCGGCCCCCTCCAGACCAACTCGCCTGCTATCAACAACAGTGCCCCATGCCTGGTCCCCCAGGCTTCTCCTGCGCCTCATACCCTCCTCCCGACCAACTCGATTGCTACCAAAAACGCTGCCACGACGTTTACACGTCCTCTACCACTTCCACTCCCACCGTAACTAGTTCCGCTGCTCAGTCCGACGATGGCTCAGTGACAAGTATCATATATGCCACTACTCTCGTAACCATCACGAGCTGCGGGCCCGAGGTTACCAATTGTCCAGCTGGTAAAGGTTTTTCCATCATTACTTCTTCAATTATCTCATACACAACTGTCTGTCCAGTTAGTAACCAGCCACTAGCATTCATCGACACAGCAGCAAATCAAGGTGCCATTGCTACTAGCTCAGGCGAGACACCAAGCACTGCTACAGGTACGAGTGGCGAGACGACCGGAAATACAGGACCCGAAATCTTCACTGGCGGAGCGGTGGGCAATAGACTTGCGGGATGGGGATTGGTGGTAGCACTTGCTGCTGTTGGTGGTCTTTTGTGTTAAGTGTTATCAATGTTGATATGTGGAACTGCCAACTTATCGTTCATTTGGGATGAACCTTTTATTTCTTGGTCTACTGATTCCCGTGGTTGAGGAAAACGGTCAACACGGACGCTGTCTTTACTTCTGGTCTTGACGACCCATATGTACCTTTATCTAGACGGGTACTTTATCTGGAATGTTTATGGGTGTTTTTTGGGTGAAATTAGGCACATTCCTTCATCTGATATGCATTCCTCAAAATTCGCCAAAGAGCTTGGCTCCGCGTGTTAATTTCTCTCGGGTATTCAGTCATAGATGAGAATAATTGACTCGTGCTCGGAACCAGATGGTCTTCACTCACATCATTCATAGGACCCGCATCACTAAAAGCAAGTTAATCTTCACCTAAAACAAATTCTTTGCAACCATAACTTAAAAATCGACATAGTATTCATCTACACTACATTCATCTACGCCACTGCCCTTCGCTAAACATCATCTATCCAATAAATACATGATCTCCTTACCAGTGCAACAGCTCAATCCCTCAGCAGCTCATCTCGACAACTAACTCTCAACCGAGAAACAGCAGACGGCGAAAGCTTAGAATCAAAGTCCATCTCGTGAACATCATCAGCTCGCTCACATAGCTTCAACATGCAAATTAGAGATGTCCCAGCAGCGCAAACAGTGCTATCAACTTATATGACGGAGATCTCACTTAATAGTATTGATGGGATTTCATAAATGTCAACTTAAATCTTCCTATGTTTGAAGACGGGAGCTGATGATATTGAGGATCTGAAGGAAGGCACGCAGCTACCCAGCTACCAGTTGATTTCATGACAAACGGTATTCACTCTAGTTTTAGTTATACATCATCACGGCGTAGCCTATGCAACAGACATCCTGACTTGATGGCGGACCGCGGCGCAGTTATTCATATGATCTGGACTGCCATGTTGATGCTATTAGGGTAGTCAAGAGTCCAAATAAAGCTACTTCGAGAAAATCAAGGCACACAGCTCCGCCTGGGTACTGTACAAGCTCACTCAGAGACAATTTCCTCCCGTCACAGGTCCTGTTACATTGACCGCAGAAACAAGAACCCGCCAAATCGACCACCATTGTAAGAATCTTCTACCTTCTACCAGCACATGAGCATGTACCTGTATTGTGCCATATCCTGATGCATATAATTTCGTAATCATAGACGCAAACACAAAGGAAGAAAATCCAAATGAGGCATGCTACTAGGAGGACGCCAGCTAGAGAAGTAATCATGACCCGACACCACTCCTGACTGCAAACTCCCTCATGCACAATAGTGAAGCAAGAGACTTTGAAAGAAGCCGTTAATCAGAGGGTATCGAAGTCCATCCGGTATTTCTAGGGGCGCGGGGAGCCCCGGAGATAGTGAAAAGAGTGTGGTGGAGGTGGAACAATACCGTACGTACTGGGAAACTTGGATATAATTTGTAGCACGCCGAATACTTATTAGATATTGCGATGCCCCTCTCGCGGATTCTATACAAACCGGAGTATACAAGTACTGTAGTTATACATCCCTCGATTGATCTTCCTTGACGCAACTAGTATACCTATACCTGAGACAAAGTACCATAAGCCCCAAATGACCTGTTTATTCCAGCTTAAAGTTATACTCAAACCAACAAAATCCCCATCCCACCCATCCCATCCACCCCAAAATATTCATTTCACAATAAAAAGGCACCCCTCAATTTCAAGAACAACTCCCCTCCCAAACCCCCGGAAATAACACAAAAGTTAAAACCACTCAAGACCACGTGATTCCCCTTCATCCACTCCTCATCTAAGCGAGCAGCCTTCAGACTAACTCCAAAGCAGCTAGCGCAGCCCAAAAGCGCCCACGGCACGGCAGACTAAATTGATGACATCGGTCGGGTCCCATCCAATGAGGGGGTTAAAGCGGGGTAGTCGTACGTTCGTGTAGTGGGATGCGCTGCATTGCGATTCCGTAAACACCACACCATACAACACAGAATACAGCGCGCAAAAGCCGTTTAATATCGGTGTAGCACTTTTCAACTGGATTGGTTGCGCTGCGCGCACACAATAATAGGATGAAAGAAAAATTGTGTAAATAAATTTTCTCTTCCATTTTGATTTCACCATGCATGTCCCAATTTGTTCCTGCTATTGAAAAAAGGAGAGAAGAGGGAAAAAAGTAGTTTATGTGACTCAATCATGATAGTCCTGTGCAGCGACCCTACCAAATCCATTCCACCACCCAATCCGTCCATCCATCCATCCATCTGGACTTCGACCTCCTCCGACACCTATCACTAAGTCCACCATCCGATTCTCTATTTTGTGTTGACCGAAATCCTAGACCATTCCCTGTCCCAAACAAAAATCAAACAGTAAAAAAAACCCCCAAATCCAGCCCGTTCCCGTGCATCCATTACTCCTAATAAACAGTCCGACAGTGCATGTAAAGAGCGTGGAAAGAGTAGAGCCGAGCCGAGCCGGCAGTAGCCCACAAATGTGTAAAAAACAAGAGAGAAGTGAAACATGTCGTGCGACATCAATCGAACAGGGAGGTCATCTCCAAGGTGCGCGACGGGATCGACGTATCCGGCAATCCCTTAGAACAAAGACGATGCAGTCCACCCTAACCCTCACTCTCAGCAACACACGACCCGGTAAAAATCGCAGGGAAAAGAGACTATGCTGGCAAATATCGAAAAGTACACTTCGCTCCGAGCAGGCGGAAAATGCTTTGTTTGTTTGAGACAATAAAAGAGTAAATGAAATAATGACAAAAGAGAATCATAAGGATGTTTCGTAGAGACGCATCAATCATCAAAGGAGTGTGTATATTTATGCTTTGCACCGGAGTTAAACCAATTCGAACAGACAAAAGACGAGACGGCACTGATAACCTGGACACGAAAGAATATGACAATGGAAAACACCGCAACGGTACCGACCGCTGATGCTAGAGTGCTGTAATAGATGGTTCGCTGACCCATATATGGATGCAAAAGGAAACGACTTTTGGTGAGCAAGTATTTGTTGACAGTTATCCGAAAACAGGATTTATTTAAACAGGAATATTCTGTTGACAAACGAGGACGTGGTCCTCATAGATGGCACGATCAAGAACTGTTGAAGCAGGTAGGATCTGCGAAATGATCGAGTAGGATGGCGACCGAATTAAAGCGGCTACCTCTTTCTCTTCTTGCTTTTCTCTGGACTCCCTTGACCGCCAGCAAGGAGAGCTGGGTGGAACATGGGGACTTGTGGGTTGTCCTCTTTCTTGACCGGAACACCCATGTGGCGTCCATAGCGTCCCTTTCGGCCATTGCCTTCGTCCTCACTGACGCATCCATCATGTCCAATTCCTGCATCCTTGCATCTGCCACAAGGACGTTGGCGATCGCAGCCCTTTTTGCTCTTCCTGCATCGTTGGCAACGAGGCTTTGAGGAAAGATCCTCTTCATCGTCACCTAACTGATACTGGAAATTTAGCGCAGATGCGACAGAAGTTTTACGCGACTGAGAGGGTAAAGAAGTGGGAGACATTGGGCCCTTGGTGACTGAGACACTAGACTTTTTGGTCTTTACAGTAGACCCTGCCTTGTGCGACTTTGTGGGTTTGGGTGCCTTGACAGCCTTGACGACAGTGGCAGAGCTGCGAGGCTTGGTCGCGGTTTGATTCGTAAGTTTGGTCTTGGCAACCTTGGGCTTGATCGCCTCGTTCAGTGCCCCTTCTTCCAGCTTGAATGTCTCATCGCGGTCTTCAGAATCGCGCTCATCACTGCTAGGCTCAGTGCTATCTTGGCTTGGCAAGGTTTCATCCAAGTTAGGACGAGCCTTCTTGAAAAGACCTGGTGGTAGGATAGGACTTGGCTCTCGCTTTTGGCGACGAGGAGGTGGTAGCTCAATGTCGCTCTCGCTCTCACTGTCGCTGGTAGCACCAGTCGAAGAAGTAGCATCCGCGCGACCGCTGAAGGTATCATCAAGGGTTGAAGCGGAAGTGCGACCATGAGAAATATTTGACATGTCGCCCAGTCTCATCAGTTGTAGAGCAACGTCTTTATCTTCTTCTGACATACAGCTGCCGACAGTGGGGTCTGGCGTTGGAAGTATGCCTGAGCTGTTGTTTAGCGTAGCACTAACGGATTGACGGCCAGAAGGATACGAAGATTCTCCACGACTACGACGATTTTGTGCTGCTGGGGTAGAATACAACCCAGGCTGACCGAATCCATTGCTGTAACTTTGTGGTGATTGTAGAGGATGGGGGTTGGAGAAAGGGTTTTGCGAAAATCCCGTGAAAGGGAAATTCGATCTGTGATGTTCCATGCGTCTGGCCGGCGAGACGGAGGAATTCGATGTGGCAGCAGGCATTTGAGGAGGAGCGAACAAAGGAAGTTCCTGAAGAAATAGAGATTAGCCGTAGTGCATACGAGTGGGGAATCGATGCGCTGTCGGGTATACTTACAGAACTCTCAAATTTTGCTCTCTTTCGTCGCCCCCCTTCGACAATGTTGTCGAGACTAATCTCAGTATTGCCAAGGTGCTCACTCTTTGCCTTGCTCGTAACAGATCCAGCTGCTCCATCACCACTACTATACCCCGTCAGTCCATCACTGTGTAGCTCCTGGAAGCTCCCATGAGTGCTGGAACCACGGCTTTTAAACCCCGAACGTGAGCGACTCTTCTTGGTTGGAAGAGGCGGGTTGGTACTAGTGGAAGCACTTCTACGACCACGTCCCTGATTTGGGGAAGGGCTACGCTTTCGCGATGTCCTTGATGTAGGTCTTGAGACAGGTTGACCATAGTTGAGTGCCTGTGCAGGGTGGGGCGGTGGTAGGTGCTGAGCATCGCCCGGATAGTAGGCTTGCTGCAGAACAGGCGAACCTGAGTGATATGAAGATGGGTCATAAGGGCCAGATGCTTGTGGTGGTTCCTGAATCACTCTGACATATACCACCATGTTGTTTCTGAAGTTTTCGTATCTTGCGATGAGGGTATTCCCCTGTTCATCCTCAAAACTGACACCTTTCGCACCACCGGGGCCCGCATAGAGGCCATAGAAGTTCTTCACAGTGGTAATAATTGAATCGGTAGTATCATGAGGAAAGATTTGTACCCGCATAGGTAGTCGCGCACGATGCTGAGGTGATTCTGTGAACAAAAGTTCGAATGCGACACTCTTCGGGGTGGGACTTCCGAATGGCGACATTCCATTGCTATGTGGGGTGTTCATATTCGAAGGGGCAGCACCATACGTCGACGGTGGAGTGGCCATGCGGTCGGCCCCAGTATCCATTTCTGTTCCTGACATGATTGTATCCGTGGTCGGGTACGAGTGTGTTCTCTGTGGATGAGCGGTAGTGTCAAGTTTTTGAATTCCAGTGTTGGAGGACAATGACCCAGAAATTAGGTTGGACAATTCCATTCAGTCTGCTGTGTATATCTCGTCCTAACCCAATCGCAAATGATTGTGATCGACTGCTGTATGATGTAGAATCGCGTTCGAGAAGCCTGTGAGGGTAGACGGAGTGTGCCGTTGTCGTCGCAAGTCAATCGAGTAGACAAGTGCAGGACAATGCGTCGTGTTGATTCTTCGTTCTGGATAAGGAAAAGTTGTCAGTGAATATCATCGCATAGCCAAATATGGCATGGAAATCATATTTGATGAAGGAATGGGCGAACTGATGGCATTGTGGTTGATTCTGCCACGAATGGACCGTACTCCTCCTCCTGCGACAAGACCGCAATCGGGATGGACGGCAGTGGGCGAATGAAGAGGAAAAGGCGACATCGAGCCTTTAAGTCTCGATCGCATATGAAACAAGTATGATAAACACTTACAGTTGACGAGAGAGAATGTTGTCGTGAGCCCTATCGAGGCATTGGGAGTTGTAGTTCTGTTCAAAGTGTTGTCGGCCACAACCCTATGGAAGGTGGAATGATTAGATGAGGTTCGAGGCAGAATCGGACTTTGGGAGAAGGAATGGTTCGAAATTTGGGGATACATGGAATGAATTTGATACATACTGGTTGTAACCTGTTCGTCGAATATTCCTTTTCTCTTTACCTTTTCTTGGTTTCCTGCATTCGGTGTGTGGTGGAAGAAGGTCAACGGTCCTCTCGTTACTCAGAATTATGATTAGTGCCATGCATAAAATTGGCTGAGCACGAATAACTTCCATAACTCATACGCATTTGTGAGAGCTCCTCGTATGCGAACCAAGGTATTCTAAGGGAATTACATATTTTATCGTCATTCTCATATTAAATTGTTTCTCCTGAGTTTGATTGACCACACGGCCAATTCCATTCTTTCGAAGGAGTTGTAGTAATGCTAGATTTGTAGAACTTGTAGTATTATAGAACTGCAGAAAAACCTTTGCATTCTATAAGGCCATATGCAAATGAGTGAGTGAGTGATATCTACGAATCTGCTCCATTACAAACGCAAACGTAAACGCAATTCCACGCCTCTCTCACTCTGGCCCTCTCTCCCAAACCTTCCATCAAGCTGACATTGATATGTTCGTGCCCTTGCCCATCTAAGAGACATGGAGATATGTTACCTGCCCGGCCCGCATCTATGCCACTGCGTTGCGAATTTTGCCCAATCCTCTACTCGTACACAAACAGCCCTCCCCATAATCGCAGGATTCTCTACGAATCCAAAGGCAGAACGCAAACGCAAATCCAGCCTATCGGGCTATGAATCGCCAGCAGTGGTCAAGTTTCGGTCGTGAATAGATATTGAGACATTTTCGAATCGAGTCCGATCCATCCCGTTTTGGTGCTGCACATCTGTCCATCCTTTTTTAAGAACGAAGGCAATGATGTATGAAAACGGGACCCTGCGATAGGACAGGACAAGATAGGTTGGATCGGTAGGGTATGCTACGGTCATGGGTAATGAGTGTGGGCTCAATATCAAAACCCTCAACAAGCTTGTCCACGAAAGCGAAAGCAATTGCGAAAACTCCACGGAGTAGCTACAGCTTGCGCGCAAATTCGTACAGCTCCCCAAGCGCACATGCTACCCAATGCGATCGCAATGAGATCCATTGAAATTCATCTAATTCAATGTTCACACATCCTCTGTACATGATACTTACAAGCTACCGGCAGCTCACTTCCCTAGACCAGTGTGGTCGAGACAACACAGAACGCAAAGGCCAAGTGCTTGAGTAAAAGCATGCCCCGTCGACCAATGATGCTATGCGCCCACATCTGGATCAGTGGATAGCAGGGATACGGTGTTCAGGATGTGGATGATCATGGGTGCGACGTGGGATTTCGCTGAGCAGAGAGGAGGAGCAGAAACGCACAAAGGTCGCCAAGTAGTACTGGAGGGACACAGGGACTTCCTCTTGGTGGGACGGTGGAAGTTACTGGGAGTTGTTTGACAATTGACATGCGCATATTGAAACTTTGGATGAGCGGAGAAAAAAGATCGACTTTGACGGGACAGCTGTGGATTGAAGTCTTTGTACTGTACAGTACGGGAGGGTGAGGGGCCAATTTGCGGGTTGGGGTTGATATCATTTACTTGGGATGGGACGGTTAGACTATTAGTGGAAGCGCCGATTCGCATCTCTCTTTCTCCCGACTCTTTCCCTTCGTCCCGGAAGACATCATATCATATTGTCGGTGAAGAAGTACAGAAGGACTGCTCGACTCGATTACTCCATCACTGAGAGAATTACGGTTGGACGTTTTTCATGGAGATTCGTTTCCGTTTCCGCTTCCGCTTTTACCCCTTCATCGACAAGAAACCCGGATGGATTTGCGACCAAGGATGTTGGTCGAAGGTATGCGCTGGCCGCGAGTTTCAAATCGCAATTGATGCTTGTACTTGATTAGCAGATTAGACAGAAAAAGGAAAATACCTTTATCCTTCTTGGACTTAGAAGCTACACCCGATCTAAGTCCTCCGTACAGTAAGAAGTATAGTCAGAAGTATCTAGCATCTAGTCGACCAACCATCCAGACGTGCCAGGCCAGCCGGATCAGCCAGACCTTTCGGTTTCTGCGGCCACTACTGATAGTCCGACCTCTCAACGCTCTTTGCGATTGACCGGCGCGAAAGCTTACTGTAGTCCGGGAACAAAGGCAGGAAAGCTACGGGCGAAAGCTCTTTGTTGCGATTGCGACGAAATGCGGTTCAGTTCGGGAACCAAGCACACCAAGTTCGCTCAGCCAAGGCATGGCCAATTGCAACTTGTAAGAATACTTGAGTAGTTACACTGTTACAGATGCAGACGCAGACGCAGACGCTGATGCAGATGCAGTTGTCAAGTTCCCTAAACGTAGTGCAGTGCATTGCTCTGAATCGTGTATGACATATCTTGGCTCTCTCTTTCTCGCCATCACCATCGTCGAGCCAGTAGGAATTTTATGGAGGGGCTTGGGGGGCAAAAATGCGCAAAGGTGGAGTAGATGGTGAAGAAGTACGGATGTATCTAGTACAATTTGGTCGTAGATGAATGTACACATACATTTCGTGCATGCCTCGAATACCTTGAGCGATAGAGGCCAGGAAAGTACTCGTAGCACGTTTCCCTCGTGTTGGCGCATCGCATATGTGTGGTGGTTGGGTCGGGCTGGCGCTGTGCTGTGTTGTGCTGTGTTTTGCGATGCGCAATGCGATGCGCTCCGCAGCGCAGTCGTCTTCTCATTTTTCTCATTTCAACACCATTTTGACGCATACGGTACATGCGCCGACCGTTCGTTCATTTCAATTAATCTTCAAATGCGACTCCGGAGGATTGGCGACGGGGAGTGCTTGTCCAATGAGCGCCGCTTCCCTCTCCTTCGTTCCGACAACGTACTTGGTCGGCCAAGCTGCGACCTTGACCCTTGATAGCATGAACGTTACGAGCAACCATCGGGGCATAATCACAATCATAAACAATAACATGGAACTTTGCGCGACACGGCTTTACCTGGTGCTTCCTTCCATGCGATCCGGTTTGATTGCGCGATGACAGGGTAAGGATAAAAGGAGTGGTAAGAGGACGCCCCGACGAGTTCTCAACTTTGTTATCTTTTACTTCGTCCTTCGCACTTCCAAACAGGTGTGCGCCATAAGCGCAGAGGGCTTTTCGACAGTTCCACGTTGTCTTGGACTTCCGTACGAAAGATCGGCTGGAGATACGCTCCTCACTCCTCAAATGCCATGCGACAAATCACAGGCCGAACAACCCCTCTTCAGGTGTGAGGTTCGATTGCGGGTTAGGAAAAAGAACCCTTTATCACCAATCGCGGCAGTTCATTCCCAGGATATCGCAGCGTTAAACCCAAAGCGAAGGGTGAGAAGACAAAATGGGGTCATTTTTCTTTCTTGCATGAATTGATGTGGAGACGTTTAACTGACTTTGTAAGAAAGTTCTGTGCTGTGAATTCGTGGCACCTGTTCGGCCCGTCGCTGGCTGACCTGACCGTAAACTACGAAGTACGTACGTCGTGGAGATCTTCTCTCCATCTCTCCATCTCCCCCTCTCCATCTCCCCCTCTCCATCTTTCTAAAAGCTGTTGAACTTCTGAAACCGAGCCACCGACCAAGGTAGAGCCATCTCCCCGCAGTTAGTTCACGTATAAATACCTGGCGGTACCGCGCAGCCCATGAGAAGTACACGATGCTTGCTCTGGACCAACCAAAGTCCCGTTTCAAGTGATTGAATGATGTTTGATATCGATCGAAATTTTCTATTTTTGGTCTTCGTTTATCACCACGTGATCTGGCGTTTGTCATTCGATAAGCGCATTTCCATTAGGGCATCAACGTCATTTTGCGATATCTTCGCCAAAGCGCACAAAAGAGCCAGTAAGTATCTCTTCAATGGATGGACACTCTTCTGCGACCATCTGCGAACCTCGCGCAAAGCCAGTTGCGTGATACTTATTTACGTGGCGGAAGATATACAGAAGTCTGTGAATTCATTGTGTTCCGGGAAGACGTGAAAGAAAGACGCGACGACTGGCGTAACCTCGTCCTAACTACGGCTAACTCCTTTTGGGCTCAAAGTAAATAAAGCTAGCGGACCCGCGCACTGACCATGTTGTTATTTTGACTTCTCAGCCAATGAAAGCACGGTAAGCAGAGTAATTTGGAAACTTTCTGGTCCCCTCCTGCTCTTCATGCAAAAGAGCTCCAAACCATAATAATATTGCAACTCGCATCAACAACCTCAACTTTCATTCTCTTCTCCAACCACGACCTGCTCCTCACCGCGCTGCACTGACCGACCGCTTGTCTTTTGCTTCGCACTCCACCTTCCCCTCACTTCATCCTTTTGGCATTTAGTACCCATTTTTTGATGCTCTGTGGACCATTCCTATCTGCGGGGATTCCTTCCATTGGTACGAAAAAATTAGCATCGACACAGTCCGAAATCCACTGTCTCAGCTCGCTATCCACAATTGACAGTAAGATTACAACACCGCAACGCAGCCCCATCTCTGCATTAACTACCTGTCCAATTGGAAAGGAAATACAACTCTAGCTGGCTGTCGCATACATCCCACCTCTACCATACTGCTTTATGACATTTGCGACGCGATAGCTACATTTTTGCGCTTACTCTACTATACGATAACTTCCACGCCTCCTTTCGCTTTTTGCCCTACAGCAGCGCCAGAAGCATCGTTCATTAATTTTGCTCTGCTTCACCATAATTCTTGCTGTTCTGGTGAAGAATATCTAGCTTTCAATCATGGACGCCCGGGTAAGTCGCTTTTCTCCCTATCATACCTCCCTCCCTTTCTTCCTCCTGTTCGCGCTTTCCTTCCTTGTTCGCGGTTTGAGGGAGGAGCATTCTTTCACGTCTCCGTCCCAACTTTCACCCATTCTACGTTCCTAGAACTTCGTGGGAGAAAATCATTTCAATCCCTCTTCATTCCACATCATCACTCTGTCAACCTCATTTCCAGTTTCAAATTAGATTTCATACAATTGCAGAACAGACATCCTGACACTATATGTTTCAATAGCCCCAAAGACCTCTTCGATCCAATCGAAATCAAGGCGATGAGAACATTGCACCCTTAATCAACAAACAAAAATCAACCCTACACAAACACAAGTCGACCGGTACATTATCCAACATGATGGCTACGGGAGGACTTAAAGCAGCCGCAAAGAGAACAGCGTTTGGCGACGTCAGCAACACCGCAAAGGCTTTGAACACCACTCACGATGATTCTGCCATTCCTGGAAAACCGATTCACCATGAACCTGTCAAGCCTGCCGCTACGCAGGACAAGCCAGCTGCTCTTCTTCGACCAGCACAACGACCTGTCAATATCAATGGAGCGAAACAGGCTCTGCATCCCGTCGAACAAGCACCTGCTGCTCCTCTCCCAAAGCCTGCACAGGGTGCACAAAGCAAACGAACCCTGACCAAGAAGGCACCCGCTATCTTTAAGGACGCCGCTGCAGAGGATATTCGTCAGCCATCGTCTTCCAAGCCCAACACATCTAGCGCATCTACAACCCAAAGTCACGCCCCAAGACAAGCGAAGAGTCAACCTGAAATCAAACCCGAACAACCAGTGCTACGTTCTACGGAGAACAAGCAAGTAAGCAAGGATGAACAGTCTTCCGCGGGGGCGAAGCTTAGCAATGCGGATAACACTATCTATCACGATGCATCTCAGCTGGCCTTACCTCTGGCCGAGCTTGTCAACGAAGCACATGCGCGAGGTATAGCAGAAGAGGAGCAAGCCAAACAGGCTCTCGCAGATCAGCAGAAGGCCCAACGACTATTACCAGCGCAATCCGCTGAGCCAGAAGAATATTGGGAAGAGGATTCAGCAGAAGTTTACGATGAACAAGGCTACACAACTGCACACTCATATCGATCGCGAGGTGAAAATACTACTGGGGGTGCAACTACCGTTATCTTACCCAAGGTCACCAACAAGATCAAGAAAGAGATTGATGAGGCCAAGATCCTTGTTGAATCATCGCGCACTCCTGAAGACATTGAAGATGAGATGTGGGATACAAGCATGGTGGCTGAATATGGCGACGAGATTTTCTCCTACATGCGAGAACTTGAGGTTAGTGATTTTGTTTTCATGTTGCTGCTCACGCGACGCGTGTCCATGGCGTATGTTGTTGGCCAGTTGGGCGACTCTTTATTTACCTTTCATCCCTGCTTTGTTTATCCCATCCGACCATTACTAACCAATGGATTCATCTCACAGAACAAGCTCCTTCCTGATCCTCATTACATGGATACGCAAGCCGAGATTCAATGGTCTATGCGATCCGTCCTAATGGACTGGCTGATCCAAGTCCACCACCGATTCTCCCTCCTGCCCGAAACTCTTTTCCTATGCGTCAATTATATCGATCGCTTCCTCTCCAAAAAGGTGGTGTCGCTCGGCAAACTTCAATTGGTTGGTGCTACTGCTATCTTCGTCGCTGCCAAGTACGAAGAGATCAATTGCCCTTCAATTGGTGAGATTGTCTACATGGTTGATGGCGGTTACACTGCAGATGAAATTCTCAAGGCTGAACGGTTCATGCTCAGCATGCTACAGTTTGAGCTGGGGTGGCCTGGCCCTATGAGCTTCCTCCGTCGCATCAGCAAGGCTGACGACTACGATTTGGAAACTCGAACATTAGCTAAATACTTTTTGGAAGTAACCATCATGGATGAGCGCTTCGTTGGCAGCCCTCCAAGCTTCATCGCAGCTGCTGCTCATGCATTTGCTAGACTTATGCTCAATAAGGGTGATTGGGTATGTAATCTTGTGTTGTCGTATGGAATGAGTACTAACAGTTTTTACAGTCACCAGCTCATGTTTATTATTCTGGATATACATGGGTTCAATTGAAGCCATTGGTAGCATTGATCATGGAATGCTGCGAAAACGCTCGCAAACATCATGCCGCTGTCTTCGATAAATATTCCGACCGCAGATACAAGCGAGCCTCTACCTACGTTGAGGACCAAATGACCAAAGGATTCGCTCTTCCAGGAACTCGCCGCCGATCATCGATCGTGAACAACTCGATAAATGATACAGCGTATTCATCGATTGGGTTCGACCCCAGACTTTCTATCGAAGAGAACTCTCAGAGAATGATCCAGGCTCGAGGTTGAGCCCTTTATCGCAGACGATTTACTGTTACACCACGCCGTATTCGATTCTTTGTATTTTATTGGACCAGATATGATGATCTATGCCATCAAACATTCCTTTGGCATCTCCGAACGACAGACTCATCTGGATTAACTTTTACACCAACCTTTACTTGATTAGACGATCTTGCTTCACAATGGCGTTGGCGGTGTTGCACAAAGGCATTCTACTTTGCTGCCATTATCCCTCTTTCACATAATCGATGGCTCTTTCGACTTTCTCTTTTCGCTTCTGGCTGTGTGCCTTTCTTTTTTCGCTCTCTTCTAAGTAGAAGAAAATTTGCTCATTGATCTTAACCATTCTAACGGTACAGTTGGTATGGTTGTCATTGTCGCTGACATTACGACTTTCATGATCTGATGAGATACATGGCTTTGCTTTTGCGTCGGGAACTCACCACTATAAGGGTGGAGTGCAATAGGGATACCGAAAAACTGTGGCCATCGGAGGGCTGGGGCTGGGCTGGATCAATGGTGGGATGGATGGATGGATGGACGGCTGGGCGGCGGCCTACTATGGATACCTTATTGATATGGGGAGTTGATGGCAGGGTGGCGACATATTCTTTTGGTTTTTGCGCTTCCTTTACTTTTTCCTCTTTATCAATCCGGATGATGTTTTCTTTCTTGCACTTTGCGTGCATTGTACTTAAGATACCAAAAAGTGGAGTGTTACATATCATTTGACAGTGATAGGACTGCTTCATGTTCAGTGAGGAATACAATAAGTTATGTTTAAGAACTCGTTCTTGATCATCCACATATCTGAACTACTTGGTTAGGACTTTACCCAATATGTTAGAAACGAATTGATTAATACCCTTGTAACCCGATGTTCGACGAGAGGTTCATCCGATTTCTACCTCCAAGAAACCTAATTCTAATTCCAATGCTTGGCCCCCTTCGCCTGTTCGCTTAGCCCCTTGGGTGTTCTCAATAACCTTAACGATGCAGAGAGACTGTGCTCAAAATGGAGACATTATCCTATTCATGCCATTGTCGGATAAAGGACAAACCCCATCCGAGCACCAGGTCGCTTTCCGGTTGAA
The DNA here is from genome assembly GCA_002242865.1 of Clarireedia sp. CPB17. Lineage (NCBI taxonomy): Eukaryota > Fungi > Ascomycota > Leotiomycetes > Helotiales > Rutstroemiaceae > Clarireedia > Clarireedia sp. CPB17. Next base: position 21,395 of record LLKJ01000159.1, on the reverse strand, counting down.
GGGGGGAAAGTCGTCGGTTATTGGCTCATTGAGCAATCCTTAGGTCCCATGTTTCGGCGAGTAATTATTCCCGAGGCTGTTCCGCTGACTTCCTTAGTAATTTTCTTCTAAGTCAGCTCCACACAATTCCATCCGACTCGTCCACTGCGCAAACACAATTGCGAGAAAAAATTCACGAGAGTCACGATCTTGGGACCTTTCTACTCCCGCCCTTTCCCCTTCCCCCAGCGTAAATCATATACTACTAAAAATAAGTTGGTCGTTGTCTGACTACTTTGTTTTATTTCTTTGTCTCCCTTGATTTTCGAATAACAGCTGTGGTCGTTCTTAATTAATCGATAAAGTCTCACTTTGGGATATTTCGGCAGAGCTTCAGAATTTTTGATTTTCGACCCTTGACAGTCAGACAAACCCTTTCCTCCTTCGGTTGACCAACAATCTCCGGCAATCTTGCGGATCTTTACCTTTATCCTCGGTGACTCTGCGAAAACCTTCCATTCATCCATTCTTTGGACTTTGTTAGCCCTGAATCTTTTCGAGAGACTGGCGGATTCAATCCTTTCAAGATGACAGATCTTACGACGGCGAAGGAGCTTGTGAAGGAGTCATTGTTGGGTTCGGAGGTGGCGGGAGATGTTCAATTGTCTGCACAATCAAAAGCTACCTTCGAAAAGAATGCGCAAAAAGATGCCGAGACAGGAGAGCTGTTCATGGGCGAGGAGGAGTTTGTCAATGCCATTGCGCCTAGAGACGAGGACTACGTAAGTGGCCATAATATTTCACATCCGCACCCAATTCCCGCTGTCCCTAAATATCACAGCTGACCGTTGCTCTGCCTTCTGTAGCACAAAATTAAACGTGAACAATATGCGATTCTCTTCCGTGTAGCGGATCGAAGGAGTGCTGGAAAGATCAGCTTACAGGATTGGGGCACCTTTGAGAACCTTCTTGCGAAGCCTGATGCCGAGTACGAGATTGCCTTCCGCCTCTTCGATGTCGACAGGACGGGTACCGTCAAGTACGATGACTTGAAGAAGTTGTATGAAATGAACAAGGGACCGGATAGCATACCTTTCGATTGGAACTGTGAATGGGCTACCTTGTATAGTGGAGGAAAGAAAAGAAGACATGACTTGACATATCCTCAATTTTCACAGATGCTCCGTGGTCTGCAAGGAGAGAGAATACGTCAAGCTTTCCTCCACTTCGACAAGGATGGTGATGGATACATTGAGCCCGAAGACTTCCAGCGCATTATCCTTGAGACCGCCAAACACAAGCTCTCCGACCACCTCCTCGAAAACCTCCACACCCTCTGCAACATCTCCGCCGGAAGCAAAATCTCATATGCCAATGTCCGGGCTTTCCAAAATATGATCAGGGAGATGGACTTGGTTGAGATGATCATTCGACAAGCCACCGCAGAGAGCACTGATGGCAAGATCACAAGAACAGACTTCTTGAATGAAGCTGCAAGGATCACAAGATTCTCTCTATTCACACCTATGGAAGCGGACATCTTGTTTCATTTCGCCAGTCTCGACAATCCTTCCGGCAGACTCGGGCTCTCCGATTTCGCAAAGGTCCTCGACGCATCATGGCGCAACTCAACTTACAACGCCTACCAGAAAAGTGGAAATGGTGCCAGTCAAACTAAGGCTGTTGGTGGTAGTCTGCTTTTCAGTATTCTCGAATCTGTACATCATTTCGCCTTGGGAAGTTTAGCAGGAGCATTCGGCGCGTTCATGGTATACCCTATCGATCTTGTCAAGACGCGTATGCAGAATCAACGATCATCTCGTGTGGGAGAAATGCTCTACAAGAACTCTTGGGATTGTGCAAAGAAGGTCGTCAAGAATGAAGGTTTCACTGGTCTATACTCTGGTGTCTTGCCGCAACTCGTTGGTGTGGCTCCGGAGAAGGCTATCAAGTTGACGGTCAATGATCTCGTCCGTGGTCACTACTCAAGCAAAGATGGACAGATTGCTCTAAGGCATGAAATTCTTGCCGGTGGTACTGCGGGTGCTTGTCAAGTCGTATGTTTTGCCTCAGATTACATTTTGTTATGGTTTTTACGTCTGCTAACACTGCTAAACAGATCTTCACGAACCCTCTCGAAATCGTCAAGATTCGACTACAAGTACAAGGTGAAGTCGCAAGGACCGTTGAAGGCACACCCAGACGATCTGCCATCTGGATCGTCCGCAATCTAGGTCTCGTCGGTCTCTACAAAGGTGCTTCGGCTTGTCTTCTCCGCGACGTCCCATTCTCCGCCATCTACTTCCCTACATACAACCATCTCAAACGCGACTACTTCGGCGAATCTCAGACTAAGAAATTGGGTATCCTACAACTCTTGACTGCAGGTGCTATTGCCGGTATGCCTGCTGCGTATCTCACCACCCCGTGTGATGTTATCAAGACGCGCTTGCAGGTCGAGGCGCGCAAGGGCGAAAGTAGTTACACGGGCTTGGGCCATGCTGCGAAAACTATCTTCAAGGAGGAGGGATTCAAGGCCTTCTTTAAGGGTGGTCCGGCTAGAATCCTCAGAAGTAGTCCGCAGTTCGGTTTCACGCTCGCGGCGTACGAGGTTCTTCAGGGTCTTCTCCCTATGCCGGGCAAGGGCCACGGCGGCGATGAGAAGATGCATATGGGTGTGGGTGAGGCTGCGAAGGGCCTCCTTCCGGGTCAGGAGGGTCCGTTGAGCTATTTGAGGAGTAAGAATGCGTTGAAGATTATCCTGGATTTGGATGAGGAGTTTGGGAGGGTGAAGGTGCCTGGGAAGGAGAAGTGGCAGGCGTTGCCGAGATTGGTGGGTGGCTCGGGGTCAAGCTCTTAAAGGGGGAGGAAGATGAGATTGTAAGGGCTTAAATGCGTGCGGATTTAATGATTGAATGATTTGGTGAATGAGTGGTGTTCGGGTTGGACTGCGCTGAATACTGTTGTTGATATTGGCTGATAATTTAGCTGGTTGCTTGGTAAGTAGGTGGGGAGGTAGGGTAGGAAAGGAAAAAGAGAAATCAAATGTGATGGAATATTGGATGGGAAGGAATGGGTCGAGGTGGGTAGGGTGGAGTGGAGTGGGGTGCAATATAAAATACTCAAGGAAGAGAGCGAAGAGAAAGAGGAAGAAAATATCGGTAGATGGCGGTAGGCGACATGTATCTGCAATTGGGGCTGTGTTCTTTATCGTAGAATATCTTGTCTAGAAAGAGAGATAGAAAGGTAGATCGATTTGACTGATAGGTTAGATAGACGAACAGGAATGAAGAAGGACAGATGAGGAGGTGTATACATGGAAATACAAATAACTAGAGGAAGAAATGAAATCTCTTGGTTTTTATGGAAGGGCTGGTTGCTGTAGTGGATAGATGGAAGAGGGAGTTGTGTGGACTGTGATGTGGAAATGTGTGGGAGAGGAACGAAGTAAGTAAGTACTTTACTTTGATGCATTTGTTTTTCTATTCATATGGGGAGTGCTATAGTTGAGCATGAGCATGAGCATGAATATGCGTTTTATTTCACTATCATTCTTTTCTTTTATACTATGTATCCATCCTGTCCATGGTGGGTAGGTAGAGCTTGCATGCATACATCCAAAAATCGAAAGGGGAAGGAAGGGGAAGGAAGGGGAAGGGAGAGCGAGCGAGCATATGATCGAGGCGGTAGGTAGACAGAACTTCATTTATTCAGCATATTTGATGATTGGAATATATACGGAAATGAGGCAGCATATATCATATTATATCATATGCAATGCGAAGTAGAATCTCGATTGGGTTATGATATGATCTGGTTGGTTATATGTATACGTCCACTGACTGGGGTAGCGGGAAGGGAAGGAAAGGAAAGGGATGGGGTGGGAGTGAGAGTATGAAGTGAAGGAAGCGCGAGCGAGTATCTCTTGGCGGCGGAGTGTGGTCCTGGAATATGTGGGTTATATGTATTTGGGGGAGGGAGAGTTCTTCATTTTGGGGGAAGGAGTGCTGGCTGGCTGGGCGAGAGAGATTGGGCTGGTTGACTGGAATGAGAGGAGAACAGAGGAGAAGAGAGGAGAAGAGGAGGGAAGAGGAGAGAACAGTGCAGAAGGGAGAGAAGAGGTAGTCTGACTCTGTTCTGAGGTTACACCATTGGGATTGTCACGCTCTCAAATACTCGCTTATTGGTCGAGCAGCCTCCGTTTCCCCGCACCCTCACATAATTTACTCTCTAAACCCCAATTCCTTCTTTTACGCCTTCTGACATCCTAACAAATTTGTAGAACTTTGCTTTTTCGATTCTATCGAACGATCACTCTTTCGACTTCTAGTAGTCGCAACGATTGAACACCTCCTATCCCCTTGAGGCACCCTATTTCACACCAGATTCAACAATAACAACACGATTATTCAGGATTTTGGTCGACAAGGCGACTTGAAATTGAAAGCCTTGCCGGTACCACATCGAGTAAGAAAGTCGCCAACGATAGAGACTGTGCCCGCGGACGAAGAAACAGCACTCCCCGACCGACGTCTTATTTGAAAGCAGCTCGACTTTCTAAAGAAGTCCTCTGCTCCGCTCTCTTGTTCGGATATTTATGCTTTTGCACATGCTCAAAAGGCAGAGCCCGAGTATCACCGTCACATCCCGCCAAGGCTTCTAGTCCTCCGACTAGCTAGTTAGCAATGTCCTTCCAGTATAATACACTCGACCACTCGAAACATGAGATCCGACTAATTCGCTTCCTCCGGAATAACAAAACACCTATTGAAATATCATTGAGCACTGCATTTATTGACGAACACCCACGATACCACTGCCTGTCCTACGTCTGGGGTAATCCAGCGTCGGTCTACCCCATTGTGGTTGATGGCGTTGAGATCCTCGTGAATCGAAACCTTGGCGAAGCTCTCCAACGGATCGAAGGCGAAGATGATGTAGAGTTCTTATGGGCAGACGCACTTTGCATCAACCAGAAGAATGAGGTTGAGAAGATGCATCAAGTACAAATGATGGACAGGATCTATGGGGAGGCCAATGCTGTGCTGGCTTGGCTTGGTCCGGAAGCAGATTCCTCGGGGGAAGTTCTGGATGAAGTATCGAGGGTCGGTGACATCCTCCTCCAAAACATATTCAACGTACCATGTCCGGAGGGCTGTGAAGACGATCTACTTGCAGCAATGGAGTTGAGTCCACATAAGACAGTCATGTCAATGCTGAAGTGGATGCCTGTTCTCACGGACCCCGAGAGAACAGGGAGGCCGAGGGTCCCAGATTGCTGGGCCGACATTGGCTGGGGGCACTCTGAGCATCGGTTGTCCATCGAAGCCTGTACCGCATTCTTTTCACGGCCTTATTGGAGGAGAGTGTGGATTTTACAGGAACTTGCAACCGCACATGACTCATATCTACTCTGTGGTTCCCGAAAGGTGCCTCTAGTAGACCTATGTGCATTAGTAGAATTGGTTGTAAATGCCATGTCGGTAGTACCCTTACCCGAAGCAATAAACGCATGGATACACGACTTTCATAAGTCAGAGAGAAATGCACCCATACTTCAATGGGTTGTCGACTCCATCCAAAACCCTCTCAATACCAAAAGAGACTTGCTAGATCTACTAAAGGCCTCCAGATCTATGGATGCGACTGTTCCCCAAGACAGGGTTTTCGCCTTGTCTGCATTGACAGTCAACGACCAAAGGATAGATCTTGATTACTCGAAAACTCTCCAGGAGTACTTAACGGATATTATGCGGGACAATTTCTTTCGCCGTGGTTTTCAATTTAACCCTATAGACATCAGGCAATGTCCTTGGGCCTCTGGCAGTCCCTCTTGGGTCGCAAATCATTCCCTGGTTCAAGAACTGGATAATATTCGCGAAGTCCAAAACATTTATTACGCTAATAATTGGACTGATCTGAGTCACCGACAAATAATTAAAGCAACACCGGACTTTCGAGCAGGGGGGCAAGTTCCTTGGATCTTGTCGCAACAAAACTTTCCGCGGCCAGATATTCTGCGACTGCCCTGTCAAGTGCTTGGTCGAATAAACAGATATAGTGATCTTAGACCGATGGAAGAGGAACTAGAACGCAATCGAATTATACACGAGCGAGTAGTCAACTCACCAATGCCCACAGACGGTCGTGATCTGGACACTGATAGAATCAGATCTTGCCTAATTACGTTGTCTGCGTTACAGAAGCTGGTATCTTTCCTTGATGGCTCAGATAATAGAAAACTTTCAGATCTGAATTTCTCCGACGATTATCACGGCCGTGATCAACTGGTGCTACAAATTTGCTCCCTTACTCTCAATCCTGGCGAGGACATACCCGATGAGTTCCAAGAATTCTATCGCAGACGTGGTAACACTTTTTATGCCGGGTTTCGTCTCCTCTGCCACCTCTCTGAACTATTTTCCAACCTCACAGATGATGGGATCGAAGATCGGACAGGTTTGAAAAAAGCGATCGGAATATGCTCATACTTCGCAAGTTGTATACAACTTGTATGCCACAACCGATTTGTCTTTGAAACATCTAATAACCATATTGGGCTTGGCCCCGATAACATTGAATCTTCTAAGAACTATATTAGGCTTGGCCCAGATAACCTAGAACTGGGAGACTATATAATTATCCTCCCAGGTACTAGCACCCCCCAGGTTGCACGACCAGTTAAAACAGGGTATTTTGAGCTTATTGGGCAGATCTATATCCCTGAGGTTATGTATGGCGAGGCTTTTAATATACAGGAAAATGATGATTCGCAGATATGGATGGAGTTCTGTTGAATGTTCTTGGTTATACTTCTAACAACGTCAATTTTTTCTATTAATTATTATTCTTGCAAATATACTACAATTGGAGTATTGTGTTATCTAGATACGATGGTTAGGCCATCCAAATACGGGTGGTTCCCTTCTGAGGCTGAGGCCCTTAATCGCTATATAACCTGGGTCATAACACCAGCGGGATCCTTAGGAGAGGAGCAAACACACTTCTCTTAGTTGAATGAAGGCGAAAAGAGTCAAAAGCAGAAAAATGAAATTCTCCCTCCCTCTTACTCAATTCTCAATGGTAAGTAACACCAAAACCAGACCCCATCCATCAAAGCGCCCAATGCATAGACTGCGAAATGGGTCCCAATGGGTGAGTAATTGTACCTCCTCAACCCACCCATATACCCAAGCAGAGATGAAAATTTCTCTTTCCATGGATGGGAGGAGGCTTGGGAACACTAGGCTAATGTTAACTACTGGCCTTCCTAAGGACTTTTCAGTGTCTATCTTCAACGTGCCAAGCAGCAGCTATAAAGCCTATTACTCCACGACTATGGGGTCGGGTTCTCATCCTCGGGACTACTAGGATACGTTTGCGTTCTCGACGCCATAGTATAGACCTTATATAAACGAAACAAATCTTAGAACGAAACCCAGCGAAGGAATATCCTCAGTCCTAACCAGCAGAAGATCGTCCATCCAATCCAAAGTCCGATTCCCAAGCGCATATCGAACGGCCTTCATCATCCAGGCTTGGTACTCAGGACCTCCTTCAACAATCGCAACGTCGACAATTGTTCCATTCGGGAACAAGACCGAGCTAGCGCTGAGAAGATGGTCATGTTCCTATTCCTATATTCAGTGGGAAGAGACTACCGATGAAACGAATCCATGGGTAAAGCAGACGGAAAATCCAACAAGGGGTACCCGTGTCAAGTTTTGAGGCCAGCAAATGTCGGATATTGGACTAGCGTCGATTTTGAGGAGGAGGAGAAGAAGAGATGGTGTATATAGAACGGAATAGGAATTGGTAAATCCAAAAAAAATGGGTTTCATGTTGATTGAAAGCTGGGTGGCTAGTATCATGAGTGATAGTGATAGTTACAATAAAACGAAAGGGGATGAATGCCTCAATCATGTTGTAGCTGACCCAGCACTGCAACGGAAAGGATTTTGGATCCTGTATCTGGCAGAGTTGACGATTGCTTCAGGAGTTAATGTTTGGCGACCGTAAACTACTAACCAATGAAAGCATGGCTGTGCCACAACGCCTCTATACTCAGCATAGTCCCTCGGTCCTGCTGCAGCAGCTCCAAGTTCCATCCCAACTCAGATACAAACTGCCTCTATCTCCAACAATGAAACATGACTATGAAGATGGAAAAAGCTCATCATCCAATATGTTACGTATATTGTAGTTCTATGTGATAGTATAATCATCCCATCCTCATATATACACACATGCACATGCGATCAACTCCACCAAACGGTCTACAACTATCCCAATGCAACCCATATTGCTTCTTTTACTGTACAAAAACCCAAGGTATACCCAAGCCAAGCTAAATCACCAACGCCGTCATCTCATCTAAATTGTCCTATGCCATGCCATGTCGCGTATGTAAGAACCACCATTTATACATCCATCCATCACCTCACCAAACGTGCTTACTAGCGCCGCGCAAATCATCGACGTTTAGATAATCCACACCTTCCTTGACTAACACATCCCAAACATGATTCCGGAGTCCGATGGGCCATGAGGGTAGATCCCAATATCTAGCTTTCAGACCCCGTTCATGCGCGCCTCGGATTTGTCCTCGGATGATTTTCATTTGTCGTCCGCTTAATCGACCGCGCCATATCCGACCAACTGCTTTGCCGAAACTGACGGATGCATAGTATGAGTTTAGAGGCGAGAAGGTAGTGTTGGCAGAGACGCCAGTCATACCTTGACCGTCGTTGGAAGAGGTTGCTGTTGACACAGGGTTTACTGAGCTGGATGGTTTAGTGCTTGGGAGAACTTCTTCGGCTGATCCTTCATCTTCGACCAAGCGTTCGCCCGGTAAGGAGTCGTCCATATCAGGCCAGTCTTTCATCTCCGCGGTAGACTGACGTGGCGTCCACATCTGATCCAATGGCGCATCGAAGAACGCGTCACGGTAGGTCGAGTTCTGTGTTAAAACATTAAAGGGCGTATTTCCTGTCCCGACAACAGTGATAGGTCGAGTGTGAAGGGTATCGTTCTCAACAAAGGATAGCCATCCGCGTTCTCGCAGTGGCTCGAGCTGTTTGAGAACCCACGGCCAGGTCTCCGGACCGCCTGTCTTCAAGTCCACAAGCAATACCAGCGACTTTCCATCATCCGCATCAAAAACTCCATGAGATGTACCATTGTAGAAGTCCGTTTGAGGGTTCTGTTGTTTGAGAATTTCGACTAGCGGGTTAACGTAAAGCGATTGAAAGGTTCGGTTTCGTTGCAGCGAAGCAGTGTTATGTCCAACAAATAGATCATCATCATATAGCCACACGTCTGCCTCTACTCCTGTACACCCTGCTCGTAGCGCATCGAATAGAGGGACTCGTCGCCAGTAATCGTTGTGCGAGTGACACGGTATAGGATTGATATCTCTTGTAAAATCGGTAGGGTACCAAGCCAAACCTTCCGTTCCAGTGCCAGGTTTGCCCCAATTCCTTAGGACAGTATCAACATCACCGTACCAGAACATCGTCGCTAGGCCGAGCGTGAGGTTGACGACAAGGAGAATACATCTGAAAGAAACAATTAGCACTGTCGGCGAACGTTAATAATGTCGTAAGCTTACAAGATCCCCAAGCCGCTGATACCTCCGAACACCATGTAATTGAACAACCCATTCTTAATCTGTCGGATTCTTGGATTTGACGTCCCAGTCAACAGACCTCTTCCGACATCTGCATCGCCGTCTTCTTTGCCCCTGAACTCTTCTAAAGGTTGTTTCCTTCTACTTCGAGCCATCATTATTCTGGACCACCAATTCCTTGTACTCCTTGTATTCGACCGCCGATTTATATAGCCATCCTCTAATGTGTTTGTGTTTGTGTTTGAGTAGTTGAATGAATGGAGATGTTTCGAGCCCATCTCCATAGGAGAGCCGCCGTCAATTGAATTGCTCGACTCATAATCCGAATCGGCGAGAGTGTCGGCATAAGAATGCATTATCGAAGAGAGGCTGGTTCTCTCCGCCATCCTGTAGTGACTTGCGGTATCGTCAGTGGAATGGTCAGTGGTAGTGGGCAAGTGGGCCAGTTTTATTCGGTCGTTGGTCGTCGGTCGTCTCAATTAGTTCCAAGATCTGTCTTAAGTCTTGGCAGGCTCGGCAGGGTCTTCCCTTTAAATCAGGGTGCTTATTCCGATGGTTGCAGGAGAAAAAGATCTAGACTGGCCGTTTGCGATGCGCGATCTCCAAACAACAATGAAACAATGAAATGTTGAAATGTCTGGTACACGAACTGTTGTGTGATGGTAAGCCGATTTGCCGTTGGTCGAATATCTGGAGATGTTTTATATATGAAATAAAAGTCGTGAGGTATTTTGTTTTGTGAGACGACTTGCATGGGGCGTATTGACGGAATGGGATTGAGTTCCGTAAGGGAAATCGGCGGCAGACCACCCTCAGACTCTACTTGTACAGAGTACTGCTGTAAGAAAGGCTTATTCCATGAAGCGAAAGGTTCCAAGGGTAGGGGTAGCCTAGTTCTCCAATCGACCGAGTTGTGTGCGCATAGAGTGTCACTGGTGCAGTGGGTCGGTGGCTATAGCTTACAGCTCGTATGGAATCCTTTGGCTAAAAGCGTTGCGAATGTCACACAGTCTGAGCGAAAGGAACGACGAGCTCTTCGGAGTGAACAGCGATTGACTGTGCATAAACTCAGTTCACGTAAAAGGGGGAAGGTGAGTGAGGGACTGCAGGTGGGGTCTGAAGCAGCGGCGCCGTGCAGTTCTCGATGTTGACTATGCGTTGTGCGACGGCGACGGTAAAGAGGGGAAAGGGGTGAAGGTTTTGTATGCCGCGGCGCGCTGCTAGCTGATGAGAGCTCTTCTCCTGGGGTAGTGTCTGGAAGTAAGGGGAAATTGGGAGGTTGGGAGATTGGGAGACTGGGAGGTATCGTGGGAATATACGAGGTGGTAGTTTGGCGAGGGCTGAGCAGAAAGTAAAGGCAGGAGAGAAAAGAAGCAACAGTTGGTGGCACTGCAATGGCACTGCAATGGCACTGTGGTAGAAATGAATCTTTTCTTTGAATCTACTTGGACCGACTCTGGGATGAATCGGGATCAGCACCCATATTAGCCACTGCAGGGGATCCAAGGGTCCTACGGTCCTTGAGAAGGTGCATATCCGATCTTTTCTTTTCTCCGCCTACTTCCGGATTCCAGGTCCCACCCAACTGGCACTGGAGGAGGTCAGAAGGGGTCGTGGTTTATGATAGGACACTCAATGGTTTGGGCACGCCGTCGCTGGCATTCATTCGATAGGACGGGCCAACCCCCATGGGCTGAGTCAGGTGCGCGAGATGGACTCGAAACGCGCTGCACGTGCAGAAAGCCAGCGCCAGGAAGGCTCGAGAGCTATGAAGGTCCTCCATCTGCGATAAGACAAAGACTAGTTTTACTCTTGCAGTTTTACTCTTGCAGTTTTACTCTCTATGCACCATGGATCAGACCAGCTGTCAGAACATTGTTTCGTGCTTCCAACGAAACGCGCACAGACATTTCGACGTTTGATCAGATCTTGCTGATTGCAACGCAGGTCGAGAGGTAAAGCTAGGTAAGGATATTGAACAGGGATATCTGCTGAAAAACTACTGTTAAAGTTCGGAAAATCTCGTACACGTAGATTGTAGAGTATCGTACGTTGTCGCTCGTATTCCCCATTCCCCATTCCTCCTTCCTCACTCCGGTTGGTTCTTGGAGTCTTTAAACTTTCCAGTGCGGAATGTAGGCATGGAAACGGACGCCGATGACACTTACCCCTCCACGTGCTCTCTTATGCTAATTGTTGATAGCTGAGTGCTGGCCATTGAACGCCGCCAAGAGAGCGCCAAGAGAAAATGCCTCCTTCTGTGGTTAGACTGCTACTAGTGCTGCATCACTGAATTAAGGTTAACCACGAGCCAGCAATGAACCCTGTTGCCTGGTCCAGTCGGTCGCAGAAAGCAAAAAAAAAAAAAAAGAACCCCAAGGCAAATGTAGACGACATCAGATCTAAATCAACAAAACAACGATACACACCGAGGGATTGGTCTCCGCTTGGTGCTAGCCTCGATATCATACCGCAGATATGCCTCACAAGCACACTCGAAAATCTGGGGACGACAAATCTACGTATGGCTGAACTCATCGTGCATCTGCAATCCTTTCTAACACTTTCATAGTATTGATCTTCCTCCGACAACTATCGCAAAGCCTCTGCCGGTTTCGAAACCCTCTAATTCTAACGGCATCTTCACCACAGAGATAAACCCTAAGCGCGCGAACAAAAAGCGAAAGAGGAATGCCGACGCAAACGATGACACCCCCAAGGCGTTTGCGCGACTTATGGCATTCAAGGAAGGGAAGAGATTGCCAAAAGGCCTAGATGACGGCGCGCAAAAGCCGAAAGCGAAAAAGGCAAAGGCCAACAACAAGCAGAGCACCGAAAAGGAAGAAGTGGTCAAGAACTCGTCGGCGGTAGAGACTCCCAAGATCAAACCTGGAGAGAGAATGTCCGAGTTTGCGGCGCGGGTTGATGCCATGCTGCCAATTGGAGGATTGATTAATAAAAGTGCCAGGGGTGGCAAAGATCCGCTGGGGTTGAAAATACGACGGACAAAGACAGAAGAAAGAATGCACAGATTGTATGCGCAGTGGAGAGAAGAGGAGGCGGAAATCCAGAACCGAAAGCTCGAAGCCGCCGAGCTTGCCGAAGAAGAAGAGATGGAGATGGACGCCAATGGACAAATGCAATGGAAGACTGAACTGTCTGCGACAGATGCTAAGAGCGGCAAGAAACAAAAGAAGAAGAAGAAGCTGGTCGGTGAAGTTGATGATGGGAATGATGATCCTTGGGCACAAGTTGCGAAAAATAGAGGGGAAGTGAAGGGAGGGTTGAATGACGTTGTACAAGCTCCGCCTACATTTACCAAGGTACCTAGAGCCAAGTTCAAGGAGTTGCGAGGGGCAAAGGTGGAAGTTGAGGATGTACCAAAGGCCAGCGGAAGTTTGAGAAGGAGAGAAGAATTGGGTGAAGTACGAAAGAGTATCGTTGAGTCGTACCGACAGAAGATGAAGGGGAATAGGGAGAAGACAGGGTAGTGGTGGTTGGCGGTTGCAGCACTGTTATCAGTAACATCATGGTAAACTAATCTCAAGACAAAAAAGAATATTATCTACTTCCCCATTACCTTATATCGACTTGTATTACCTCCGTTTCTGCACATTCCAGCCTTGTGGGATTTTCCGAGCCGAGCCACAATTAACCGTAGAGCCTCACGTCTCCAGCCACAACCACCCCGCACAAGTACCCGCTAACAGCGCGAGCCTTGCCAAAAATAAAAGTTCCAATGCGAAATCTCCCTCGCTTTCCGCCTTTCGCATTTATTCAACGCAAAATACTTTCTAACAACTTTTCAACCTTTTTACTTGATATTCTGCAATTGAAGATTTCCTATCTCGTTCGAATTGAAGCTCTTCGACAATGAGATCTGACAAGTTTTCGCAATGCAGAAATCAAAGGATGAAATGATAGATTGGGTTTGGCGACTTGTAAAAAGCTATGGAGATGAAGGTGAGTCGAACCTTTTCTATTCGAAAATATCTTTCTTAGCGAAGGTTCCTGTGTATTCCTCTGAACTCCTATTGGAAATCGAGAACAGCCGGATACGCAAGCCGATGTACTGTACATTCAGTCCACAGCCACGAATTCTGTACAGTAGAAGCCCAGAAAAATGCTGTGATGGTGCAGTGGTCGAGCTCGAGCTCGTTTGCTGCGGGGCATTTTCCTGTACTTTTTCAATTTTCCATGGAAGCGAACTCACGTGCGATCGACCAATCAAATTACATCTATTCATGTGGATCAGTGAGAGAAGGGATAACCACTGACAGCTACGTCTACTGTAGGAGTTTCTATCGATGGGCTATTTGAGAGGTTTGACGGACGGTTCACTGAAGAGATCGCGAAGAGCGAAACAATCAGGAACGATGTTTGGCAGCCTTTTCTGAACCGAGAAGATGTAGTCGTCTTGTGCCCCTCATCAGAGGCAGCGGTCCTCAAGGATCTAGAGCTTGACGATGCTTTTGCTCTGGGATATGGTGTGAGAAAGGTCTCAGTCAAGCAAGATCTCGTTCACAAACCACGTGAAGAACAGTCTGATCCAGCACTGAAAGATGCTGGCTCTGTATTGCAGGACGAAGTGGACCAAAAGGCAACGCGGCGACAGCGCAAACCCGCAACTACTCCTAAACCCAGATCTCGAAGGAAAGTAGCCGTCTCTTCTAAAGAAGAAAATTCACAGCAACGGCCAACTCCTGCTGCTATTGCCGACACGGCAAGTGATGGTCTTGAACAACCAGCGACGCGCCTTGCTGCTCCAACCGCAGGAGTTGAAGATAAAAATCGACAACCAGGAAAGCCAGGTAGACATTCCGAGAGTGTTGTATCTGATGAACCGGCAGTTATTAGGGAGAGCAAGTCGTCAAAGCCTAACGGTGCAGCCGAACAGCGCAATCTTCACACACAGAACAGATCGCAGCAATCTCCAATCACATCTCCAACGACTTCCACCGGCACAGAAGCTGCGTCCATCAAACCGGTAATCGAGTCGAAAAACTCAAGGGAAAGATCAAGCGTCGCAAACATAGATGGTGACACAAGCAAGTCAATTGCTCAACCAGTTTCCATTAGTGCGCCAACTCCTTCAGTTGCAAAGGATGTACCCCGAGTGAGCCCACTCGCATCGAAAAGTGATGGACCGCCGAAGAATGCCCCAGACGCCGATCAAGCCGATGGCAGACCCACTGGTAAGACTCACACCCCAGACACACATGTCACAAACGAAGTCGACCGTGGTACAGAAAACCCCCAAGCGACCATAAACCTAAATTCGCATGTGCAAATATCGACTATGGACACTGGAAAACAAGAATCTATAAACTTGTCGGACAAGTCACGTCAGATACCAGCATTGCAAGTGAAGCAGCTCGCTGCTGTGACAGAACCGAGTAAAGCATTGCCGGTTGAGACGCCAGTCAAGAAACGTGGTCGTGGCCGCCCCAGAAAAACGGATCCAACAATCATCAATGAGACGCCCAGGGTTGAAGATTCTGCTGGTGGACCAACTTATAGTATCTCCTCAGCTGCAGAGCTTTCCGACTTTCAAACAACTCCTACACCCAAAAAACGTGGTCGTCCAAGAGGAAAAACCAAGTTAATCGACGTCGAAGTACCTCCTGAGATATTGAATGAAGAGACAATTCAGAATGGAATTCGAAGTTCCCGTCGCCAACCTAAACCTCGACAACTTTTTGGTCTTGCAGAAGAACCGACACCCGAAGTTCAGACTCGATTGGATCCAGGGGAAAGACCTACCAAAACAGCCGTCTTTACTTCTTATGAGGAACTGCAGAGAGAACATGATGAAGAGAAGCGTAAGGCGGGTATCTCAGGTGTTTACATCAACCCTGCTAATGCCATTGATGGACGGCCAAAGAAAACTCTGGTCGCGCTATTCAAGTCGGATAAGCTTCAGGATCCTAGCTGGCTTGAGAGTCGGATGGGGACATGGATTGAAGTCTTGGATGAAAAGAGAAAAGTTGCGCAAGCAGCGATCGAAGCAGAAGCAGCTCGAATTGCATCAGAAGCAACTCCGAAAAAGAGAAGAAGGAATGGGACTGTGGATGATGGATCTACAAAGAAACGTGCCCGTACTTCTAAGGGGACTGGAGTGAAGGTTGACACTCTCGCGAAAGCATCTGGGTCAAATGTTCCAAGTGATACCATGATTTTCGAGTTCGAGTCGTTCAGCGCCCACCCTGAAAGCTCCGTGGCCCGTCCAGAATCCTTCGCGGTGTCCGACTCGGCTATACCTGGGAACAGTAGGGGGGGACCGGTGTTATTAGCTGCAGGTACTCCCCTGACCTCACATGACCGAGCTGATCATGCTGCACCGAGGACAGCCATGCAGAATACCCCCTTGAAAGCCAATCCAAGCCTACCTCTCCATGACGTTCCCACTCCGGTAACTCCTCAACGTACCCAACTACCGCCGTTGATGCACAGCCTTGGAGGTGGAGCTTCACAACAGAATTCTAGTTCATACGCTTCGCCACACGCTGCATCAGCTTCAGAAAACCACCAATCTTATAAATCACTATACTATTCAGGCGCTTCAACGGCTACTTCAATGCCGTTTACTCAGGGAACTTACAGATCTCCATATGCAAAACCGACCCTAGCTCTCCCGGAAGGGAGTGCCGTTGTAGCTCACCCACTTGTCTCTGCCACTTCAGTCCAACAAGGTCCAGCACCAGCGCCTTCTTGGCCGGCGGGCTTTATTCCTCCTGATGCTCCACCACCATCTCAATCAAATTTTAGAAAGACCTCTTCATGGCCAGCAGGATTTCTCCCGCCTGATGCGACGGACCCCAGCATGAATCCAATGAATCCTCTACGGTCACCAAACTTTGGCCAGAGCAACCGTCTTACGTCACAACAAAGCCCACAACACGTTTCTTCATCCTCACGAGGACCTTCCATTACTCATGCTAGCTCATATGTTAGGCCCAGGCCATTATCTCCAGATCATGCTAGGCTGTTCAAGAACCAGGGAGTACAGCATGATGAAGCTGCACCGATTTCTCCACCTCCTATGCAACCACAGGTACCATTGCAGCTTGCAACAGGAATTAAATCCAGTTCTCCATCTACGATATCTAATAAATCTCCGCTGGAGACTGCCTCACGTGATGCGACCCCAATGTCCATGGTCGAATCACTTTCTTCGCAAAGTAATCGGAACACAAAGAAGCGCAAGAGATCTGAGCCCAAAGTTCAGAGCCTGACCGATGTTTCCATTTGTTCTGCAGAAAAGGCTGAAGAGGCAAGTAGGGTCCCATCTGCTTCATCCGAGACAATTGGAAAGACCTCACTACCCGCTTTGGAGGACGACGGAAATTTTAGTAAAGCCGAATCTATCGATGTGGGGGAAGTCACTGGTCGGATGTCTGCCATGTACAATGCAAATTTTGGAAATTTGATTCTTTCCTCGGACAAGATTCATTTGGAGTTCTGGTCCATAGCTGAAGATGCAGATAAACCTCTATGGACAATGCAGGTCCTAAGGATGGCGGAGAATCCTATCGTATCCATGCCGGGTTCCAATCCCATGGAATTGCGTCTTAAAGAAAAGAGTGATGATGAATCAGTGGTTCAACATCGTTTCCAGATTGCAAAAACAAAACTGGCTCTCGAGAAAGCTAATGATATGCGAGCGAAGTTGGTCAGTGCCAGAATCTTCGTCCAAATGTCGAATGCCCAGGATCCGTCTACGCAACTGGAAGATCCAGCGGAGATTGCTGCTCGTCCTTGGAAATGCGAAAAGTGTGGTTCACGATTTAAAAACAAGGAGGGTATCAAGTATCACCTGAGCAAGTCGCAAACGACGTGCAATCCTGACTTCAACCCAGAAAATGTAAAACCACGATCAGCTAGGGTGCCTCGGAAGAAGAAGGTAAAATCTCCAATCAAGAAAAAGACGTCCAAAAAGGCAGAGAAGGTCGACAGCGACGACTCGGGCTCTGCAAGTGGCGATTCTGATGATTCCATTTTCGAATGGGCCGAACAAGTCGCGGGATTGAAAGGGCCACCCAAAAAGACTCGCAATGTCTCTGGCAAGGCTACTAAGGTCTACAAATCTTTGCCCGGTGAAAGACCGGCACTGCAGACCATCGCCCAGAGCCATCGAGAAGACCCTGCGGTCATGGATGCGCTCTCAAAGATTGAGCTGACGGAATCATTCAAAGACATCACTCTCCCGACGTCTTTATCAATCAACACGAAAGACGAATGTGCCAAAAGCATCATCAGAGGTCTCCTTCATGCCAGCCAAAACACATTACCTGGAGATCGTGGTCTTTGGTTTGCATTCGTTGCATGCTGGCTCAGAACTTATGGCAATACTGATATCCTTCCGGAATTCAAAATTTACGCCAAGGCGGTGGATGACTTACTTGATGATAAAGTAATGACCAAGGCGACCTTCGATTTCGTGGGCCAGAAAAGTAGGCATGTTACGCGGAGTATCCTGCTAGGGGTTGCACCGGAGCCCGCTGCAGCGGACGTGGAGAGCCTGAAAGCAAGTATCCAAGCTAAACATCCTGGCTACTATGTCCCGTCAGCTTTTGCTCCACCGCAAGCAATTTTGGCGCAGCTGGAAGCGATTGGAAAACATTCTACTGCATTGCTTGAGACATCAGCGGTACAGCTAGACGCCATGCTAGCTTCTGAAGAAGAGGATGCACAGCAAGAGTCCTCAGATGATGAATTCGTACCTGCAGAAGGAGAAGAAGATCAGGGTGAAGATCCAATGGGTCTCATGCTTGATTCTGATGACGATGCAAGTGATGACTCATCTTACCTTGAACCAAAACCACATGGCCGCGTAACTCAAGCCAAGCCATTACAACGAGATACCGGGGCCGTCGATTTATCCATGTATCCTTCCAAATCAAAAGGATCCATCAACATGCAGAACGATACGAGTGAAGTCGCTGTATCATCAGTTGAGAATTGGAGTCGATCGCCCGTGCTAAAAAATGCCGAGAGTGGTGCTTGGGACACCCTTCCAAAGCCAAAACGAACCATCACTAGAAGAGATCGCTTACCAGAACCTGTTACCTTCATGCAGACTCTCACCAGTACTTGGTCACTCAGACCATTTGGACATGGTGTTAATCCTATCTTCACCAGACCGAACAAACGAACCGTGGGGAATCCGAATCTCAAATACTACCTTCAATCCATCGAAGAAGGTCACCGTCCGGTCATTTATCCCAACAAAGCGGTTATGCTTCCATCTGTTCCGTCCAAGTTCCTCTTACAGAAGAACGCCAAGCAGGCTTACCTCGAAAGTCTATCTCAAGAATCGGACGATGAAGGTAATGCAGCACCGTTGGTTGAGCCATCTAAGCGTACCTACAGGTACAATACTAGACTGAAGAAGGACCCCACAGCATCTAGCTACACTGGATTACCAGAACGAGGCTACAGTTCACTGACCCCTGATCCGATGGACACTGTTGGTTTTAGTGTCGCTGGAGTGAACGAGCTTGATATTCTCAACCATTTTGAGCCAAAGCCACTTGATCCCAAAATTGGTCGTAAGTATAATCCAGGTATAAATAGTCTGCCACCTGCTCTGGGGACTCCAGGTCTCTCGCACCTATTCTCGAACGAATCCGCCGGACTGTGGGACCCGCTACATCCGTTTCGAGCAGCGACTCGTCAGAAAGTCAAGATTCAATGGCCCGAGAACACTGCATTTACATTGGAGACTTTACCTTACGATGCATTGATCGAAGATGACGAGTTGCCACCATCGCTAGCCGACAATACTAGACCACAAAAACGCTCCGTGATTGGTATTCGCAAGAGTCAAAAGAACAAATGGGTATTTACTCGTCGTCTTACGGCTATCCCCGATGACCTTGTCGGAACGCATCGGGATGTAAAGCTTGCTGCAGAGGAACTCGGAATTCAAATGACCAATTACGATTCAAATGCACGGCGTAAGCGTCAAAGATTCAAGGAACTAGGCCTACCAGCCGATGAGGAAGCTCGCTTGACCATGGGCATCGTCGTGATCCGCGCTCTTCTTGGTGGCTTGGAGATGGTCATTGATTGGGTGATAGTGGGTACTATCTTCCAGGACTACTCGGTCAATTTCCTCAAAAAGTATTGGCAGATCTTATGGACCAAGAAGAAGAGTGTGGTGGAGAAATTAACCAAGGACTTTCAAGAGGCTTTCATCATCGGCTATCGAAGAGGGCATGTCCAGTCGATTGATTATGATCACATTATCGACTATGATTGGAATGCATTAATCGATTGGGCCATGGACAAGATCAACAAACTTGGGAATGACAGCAAGCAACTAGATCTCCCTGGCTCTATGGAAGGATTTGACTATCAATACGAACTCATTCCAGAAGCACCAAACTACCAGTGGTCGGAGCAATACTACTACCCACTTGCAGCCGTCTATCATCGCATGAATTTGGTAAACTCCGTACCGTTCACCAATCCTATTGAACACAATCCACTGCCGGAGATTGATGATCATATGCTTGCACGGTCGTGGTGTAGAGCAGCCGCTGTTACCCCGGACCATATGTGGAATAGCAAAGCAACCACCAAACTACTTTCCAGTCTCCCAAATAGCGTCATTGTCAATGCCCGCGAATCACTTCTCGCCGATAAAATCATTAGCAAGAACAAACGACTTCGCACAAATGGTCGCGTCTACAACCTTCCAGATACTTTCAATTCAGCCTTCATACGCGTGGGGAAAATTATCAACGCGGAACAGTTTCGAGAAGCATATCTATTCAAATGTGATCTTGACAGTCGCATCCGTAATGGAGAAACAAGCTTTACCATCCCGTGGGGGGCCAACCAAGGAAGCGTCATGGCAATTACCAACATGCAGGCTCAAGGACGTATTCGTGTAGAGAAATCAAAAGTACCGGCAAACAAGTTTGGACTTACGGAAGGTGGCTACGAGACTCGAGCCATTGACAAGTCAAAGTATCGATTTCAAATGGATATTCAACCTACGCCGGATTATGTCTTCAATGAGGATATATTTAGTTCAAACTGGACCGATATACACAACCCACCTGGTATTGGTCGACGGGGCGAAATTCCTGTATGGAGAAGCACAACAGGCGAATTGGTAACCAACATCTGGAAAAAAGTTTTGGTCGGTATCACAGGCGCATTTGCTCTACGATCAGCAATTGATATTGAGGGTATTGAAAAGGTCTTCAAACCTGGTATGGAAGCCTGGGAGATCCGTCAGTTGGTCGAGTGGGGAGAGGGCAAGGGTATTTGGAAGAGATGTGATTATGCTAAGTTGCTAGGAGGAATGGATGTAGATGGACTCGAGGGATGGGATACGGAGGAGTGGTGGTGGAGTATTATGGGGAGGTTTCTGGTTGAAAGTGATGCCCAGAGTGAGAATTGATATCGTGGTCACAGGCGTTGAAGGCAGTGATCATTGAAGTGGCTAGAGATTTGGAAGGAGCTCAATTATATTACGTCGATTTTATCCTAAATCGAAAGACGATGTACGATGTACAACAAGTGCAGATTTAGCGGACGATAATACAAAGTTCAAAAAATACTCTGCACGCATTTTGTTTGTTGACTGGTGAATCCGAATCTTCGTGATAAACCCCGCTCAAGGATTGTACGCATGAGATGTGCAGCGCCCACTCCACCAAGAAGACGTAAAGCACTTGACCGTCATAGAACCCCACCTACCACCGTTCCAACATGCAACGACTCCACATCCTCAACCTCAGAACGCGATACCCCCTCAGACCTCCTCGCATCC
>LLKJ01001657.1:0-17300 GCA_002242865.1 Clarireedia sp. CPB17 | reverse complement strand
GTATGGGGGTGAGGGAGGCGGATGTTAGGGGGGTAGGTTTTCCTTTTCTCTTGCGTGGAGAGGAATCAAGGAAGATTTATTGATTTAAAATATGGGCTAATGATTTTTGGATGGTAGATCTTCAAGGCGATGCAAACAGCGTATGTGCGATTGCTACAGAACCCATTCTATGATCCCGATGAGCACTGCCCGGTTAATGGAAGGGGCGGCAAGAAGATTACAAGTAGGAGGTTTTTGGAGGACATGAGGAGAATCGGAGAAAGCTGGGTACCAGGTGGTGCAGGAATGGGTGGTGCTTGATAATCGACACGGGATGCTTCGTCGGGGAAAGAAGCTAGAGCTAGCAAGAGCTGTATTTGGGAATCACCTGCATTGGAGGAGTTCGGGACACATGTGGAGTTTATGGAGCTGTCATCTGCTTTGGAGTTGATGGTCCTTGTGGGCCCTGCTATAGAGTTATATCAGATTCTCTTCTTTCGACGGGACCCACTCACGCGAGTCAAACATATCTATCGGCAGACATGACTATGTTTGTCAGTATGATTCCTTTTTAGTCCGCGAGTCTTTTATTCATGAGAGTGGAGAAGCAGAATGCAAGAGCTGTGGGTGAAACATTCACCTTAGCGGGAGAAAATTAGGCATTTCAAGCGAATAATACCTACTTAGCTGTGGTTATGTTCTAGGACGTGGACAGACTAAAATGAATGGGTCAAGTTCTCCATTTCAGCCTCCTCTTTAGACGTCACTATCCACAACCCGCGTCTTACCATCTGCAGTGATGGCTGATGGCTGATCTCGTACATGTAGCCGATCGTCTACAGCGATCTTTCATACCCCTCTATTCAGGTTGACTACTCAAGTGATAGATGGGTCTCATGCTGAGTGAATTATCTGGGCTGGCGGACTGATCTAAGGAGTCAAAGCCAATTAACAAAGCCATTCAGAAGAACAAACAATTATAAAGATAGAACACCCGTACGCTCTTTGTTCACCTATTTTTGAATAATGGGAAGGATGGTACAGGACACAACCTCCAAAAGACACAGCAGCCTCTGCTGTAGCGGACAAGAGTCACAGACTTTATCGAACAGACCATTAACAACACATGTCAACCGCTATTAGAAAATGAGCGTGCGCCATAGAATCTGAATGGGCGCGTTCCACATATTCCGAATTCCTCATCTTCAGAATCCAGCAAGAGCCACAAACAACACAAACATATGTACACTCACTCACCTCCTTCCCCAAGATGAGCTCTGTATATCGTGTTCCAGCTCGCTCTCTTGTCTCTTGCCCGGAAGGAGGAGAGTCTTCCAGTTCCCAATTCAGAAGTAAGAATACCTCTATCTCTTTCAGTTCCTCTTCCTCTGGGTTTGACAGCGATTTCTCTGATTTCTCAAGAGTTTATGCCAGCGAAGTATCCAGCGAAATGCCCATACAATCTACCTACCTCCAAGGCCGCTTGAAACTAACTGACGATGATTCAGACTCTAGCGCCATCGACGACAGCTCCGAAGACGAGGAAGAAGAAACCACCTTCCTCGATTTCTCCAAACGCCATGTCGCTCGCTTGGAACCACAACACGAAGTCGTCGGCGGCATCAAGAAAGGTCTTCTCCAGAAATCACGCGCGGACCTGGTCAAACTAGCCGAGGCGGACAACGGAGAGGAGAAGCAATCACAAATCAACATGGCTCCTGCGGTTGCTAGTCCTAGAAAAGTTCAATGGGGACAGAGCGAAAATCAATCGCAGGAGAACTACAAACCTGAAGACGTCATGATGTCGTTCCTGATGAAACATGCTGCTCGCGCGGGCAAGGATCCGGTGAAACCAGAATGGAAGAGGTCTAGCATTAGCAGTATAACAAACGATTGGAATTTCGCTACAGATGACTTGGTGACGAACTCCCGGGAGTTTGGATGGTTCTTGTGGTGAGCGAGTGTCACTTGACGTACGAGAGGGAAGGGAGTGAGATTTCTTCTCGGCGATTGTAGTGCTTGTGGAGTAGACTCTTTGTTCTCTTTGATTACTGGTTTACGCGGCTGAGCTCTCTTTCTGTCCCATTTATTATCTTTGTCGGCCCGCCTTTATCAATCTCCTCTTTATTTACATCTCTTTATTTATACCCCAATTTACTTATACCCCCCTTATTCATTCCTCGTTTAATGGCAAGGCGAAACGTTCATAACTTTACGAATCTTAATTTATATCTGTGTTCACCTTAAATACCCTATGTGTCTCGTTAAACTGTGAAATATAGTAACACGTCTAAGCACTTCATGTCTAGCACTCGAGACACAGTAGTTGAAGCAGTAATATACTTCTGCATGGAACTCAAAGCTTTTGGGAGATTTGATTGGTCTGTAGCGTATGCATCATGGTCTGCATTCTTCTAGATCTACAACAGACTTCCGTGAAAGAACAAGTATGCCTCCTTACCCAAACTTCTCTTCTTCCCCGTCACCTACAACTCATTAACCCACTCCAACGCAACAGAGGTCTCCAGTCTCTTAGTCCAATCCGGATCAACATACAACTTCACCACCTTCCCATTCTTCGCGATTAAAAAGCTCGCCGGCAATGGCACCTCCAACGAATCGTCTCCATTCCTCGCCTTGAAATCATGTCCGAGAGTCTCAAATGCCGGACGCATGGAGTCCGGCTGCGCAAACAAGATTCCTAGCTCCTTGGCCAACTTGTTCTGGACGTCAGACAGCACGGGGAACTTGAGCGCGTTCTTCTCCGTCGTGGAGAGTGACTGGTTGGGGAGTTCGGGTGAGATGGCCACGAGGGTTACGCCTTTGGCTTGGAATTGCTCAAGGTGCTTCTGGAGGGAAGCGAGGGCGAGGTTGCAGAAAGGACACCATTCGCCCCGGTAAAAGGTTATGAGGAGGGGTCCGTTGGCGAGGAGTTCGCTGAGAGTGACTTCTTTGCCTACGGCGTTGGAGAGGGTGAATGATGGGAAGGTTTGGCCGACTTGGATGGCCTTGGAGGGGTCATAGGCTTTCTGGAAGTCATGGTTGGCTTTGATGATTGGTTCTTTGAGATGGGAGGGTGCGTTCGCTTCGAATCCGGCCTGAACCCCGTTGAGTTGTGCTGTGAGAGACATGATTGATAGGTTTACGGGGGCGAGATCTTAGAAATGTCTGTGATGGTATATGTATGAATCTAGGTAGCTAGACTCTAAGATGAATTGGAATCAGTGTGTGATTGAATGATGAGAGTGAAGATGTTGGATAGAGAAGACATCTGGCCGGGTGCGGAGGAGCTTATATGCTCCCACAGACCGGCCATTATTATATAGACTGCCCGAGTGTAGCTCTAGAAACTCCCATATTTGTCAAAGAGCTCCGTGATTCTTCAGCGTACCTATCAACTTTGTCACCAACACCGCAACCTGTTGGTACGAGTTCGTCCGGGTTCGTCCGAGCTAGTCCGACAGGGGATAGGACCTCCGACTATCTATCAGGCCGGCCTGCTCTTGCTTTTGACCTGCATAACATTAGAAAGATATTAGCGAATATTAACAGATATAGTAATTTCTCGGACTCGAACCGAGTGATACAGTCCGAATTGCTTCCAAAGCTCATAAGCTCATTGGCTGGAAATAAGCACAAAGAGGAAGTGCCAAGGATTAACATATAGAATATGCCTGAAGCAACTGGTGATCCATGCGAGGCGCATTTCAGGAGAGATAGTTATTGGTACGCGTTAAAGCACACTTTCTATCTACGTCTCGCTGCTCCACACGAGGTTGTCCCAAATTCTTCAAAGTCGTTTGATTCCAGAATGTGACGACCCCGCTTTCAATTTAGGCTTTGCCGATCTCCTATACAATACCTGAATGCCGGGAACGCCACATTCGAGGAGATGCAGCTCACGGACTTCTGCACAAGAATTGCGCAAGTAAGGTCTAAGAAAATTAAGACGTAGTTTTTCTCATTCCTTCTAGGGATGCATGCACTACATACATCGCTGTAGCTGTAAATTGGTGAAAGTAGTACCTCAATACTACTTTCTGTCTATGAGAATGTTTGGATATTGATGACTTGTAGGATAATTCTATGCATCAAATCAAAGCAAGAATTCTTGCTTTGGTTTTGATATCTTTAGGGCTGGCGAGTAGCTCACCCGCCCCCTGGTCTTTCGGCTCGTCATGATTACTAAGTATCGGCTATGCCGATCTTAGTTGCTACGGCTGCCTTGCGGCAATATGCATGTAAGATCATAGGCCCGAAGTGCTTATTTCACATCCGATTCTGTATCGTTGAATTACCGGACGCAAATCATTTGGTACGCTATCCTCAGTTTTCCAAGTGCTACTGCAATGCTCCCATCCCGACCGAATATAGTGTCAAGCTGTGTATGTTTACCCCTGCCTCGAATCAGAACTTGACCCCTGAAACTGACGTCGTCAAGGCCATGTAATCCTGAAGTTGACTCTACACCCTAGCACATCTACCTGTGCAGAGCTTGCCCAGAGCTACTTCTGCTTTTACTGCCGTGGGAAACATTCCTTATCTCGAGAATAGACGGGGAGATTCCTCAATTAAGGTGAAAGAAATGTCTCTACATACGTT
Organism: Clarireedia sp. CPB17; assembly: GCA_002242865.1. Classification (NCBI taxonomy): domain Eukaryota; kingdom Fungi; phylum Ascomycota; class Leotiomycetes; order Helotiales; family Rutstroemiaceae; genus Clarireedia; species Clarireedia sp. CPB17. The sequence continues at coordinate 12,719 of LLKJ01001657.1, read as the reverse complement.
AGACGAGCCTGGTGCGTCACCAGCTCCAGCTAAGCGTATGCGGCTTGGTACGAAAAGTTGTGCAGAATGTCGAAGACGGAAAGTTCGCTGTATATACAACTCAAACTACTCGAGATGCCAGGAATGCGTTCTGCATGAGGCCATCTGTACCGCGCAACAACCGAAACGTAGTAATCAATCCCAGGATGGTGATCAGCAGAGACTGCAACAACGACTTGATGAGCTGGAAAACATGATCCGAGGTGTTTTTGGAGCTGTTTCTTCAAACTCTAACTCACTTGATGTGTCTCAACTAGAGACACAAGCTGCCGATGCTATCAGTCGCCTTCAATCGGCCCGCACATCTCAAGATAGAGGGCAGGAAAAGTCTCCAAATGCATCAACTTTGGCTGAGTCGATGGATTGGAACTCCAACAGATCTGTCGGGACGCTTTCCCCAGATGCAGAAGCGCTTGAAGAGGATGCTCCATTGCTCCAGCTCTTCAAACAGGCGATGACAGTTCAATGGGACAGGCCAGTACTGGAAAGACAGAGAGCTGTGCCGACTGGAAATACAAGATTCATAAACTGCGTGGCCGCTCTGAAGTCCTTGCTGCCCAATCGCGACGATCTTACCTTAATACTCGAACTGACTGAGCAATTCTGGCCTATCTGGCCATTACTTCCAACCAACGATCAGACTTCACTTATTTACCAGCTTAGACCAGTTGCCATGGCACGACAATTCGTCTTTGACCTACTGGAAAAGAGTAAGCCGGCAACAGTGGCGAAAGGGTTCTTATGGCTGACTCTTTGTATACAACAACTCCCACGAGACGTTGAACGACAGTGCCCGAAACTTCCAGCGCCACTTAAACATTTGCTCTCTTCATATCTTAGTGGAGCAGAATATCTTCTAACTATAGATGATGAATTAGGCGGGAGTGTCGAGGGCTTGGAAGCTCTTGGAATGATAACTAAGATCTACATTAATATGGGAAAGCCTCGGAAAGCTTGGGCCGTCGCTCGCCGTGGCATAAATCAGGGCCTGCTACTTGGTCTTCATCATATAGAGGACACCACAGACCAGCAGAATAAACGAACTTGGTCGTCCTTTTGGCAATTAGATAGGCAACTGTCGCTAGTCCTAGGATATCCTTATGCTATAGCAGAATCGCATCCAAGTTTGTCGATTGAGCACACTGATGGGTCGACCGTAGCCTGGGTCGCACACAAAATAAGTTTGATAGGAGGACACATTATTGAGCGGAACCAGAATCATCACAAAATGGATTATTTCGCCACCCTCAAGATCGCCCAGGAGCTCGAAGAATGTCAGAAAGGAACGCCACAGCAATGGTGGGAGACTCCTAGTCTAGACATTTCCCTTGCTGCACTCTATAATCAACAAACAATCAAAATAATGTACTTTCAGCTTCAGAAATATCTCCATCTTCCGTATATGCTAAAGCCGACGGCAGATTGTAGCTTCGTCGATAGTCGTGGCCCCGCAGTCGAAGCATCCAGGAAGATAGTGGAGGCATATCAAACACTCAGAGGTCGCAATAGTCCGATAACGATACTGTGTGATCTCATGGACTTCCAGGTGTTCTCCGCAATCATCGTCATCATTATCAATTTGCTCTCAGAACCAGGCTCCAGCCCATCGCAGGAGCAGACCCGTGATTGGGAGCTCGTCTCATACACCACCACAACCCTTGAGCACGTTGCTAAGGTCATGGAATGCGAAGTTGCTAGACAAGCTGCCCAGCTGCTGCAGTATATTCTGCAGGCCCACGAAGGTGTGTATGCAGGTCCGCAGTCTTATGAAGCAGTGATCCCGTACTTCGGGAAGGTACGAATTGGTCAGCTACGAGATCTTACCGCAGCAGCTATGACGGGGATAAGCAATGCGGGGTCCTTGGGTGATCTATCCCCCGAACTAGTCCAAGATGTTCCTTTGGTCCCCAATCTTGCATATACTTTCCCGCCGGAAGTGCAGTTCTGCACTGACCCATTTGTGCCATTCACGGCTGGTTTAGGGGGAGACGATTTCCGGGATATGGAGCTAAATGTTGACTGGACCGCTCTGATTGATGAAAATACGGAGTGGGAGTTTAATCAAATTTTCAACGTGATATAGTTGGGAGCACTGAAATGTGTACAATACTGCTATATTAAATTGGGTAAAAACAAATGAGGCTGCGAGACTGCTGCTCTTCTCGTAGACCAGATGGGAAGTAAAATTCGAAGGAGCGGTTACACGGTTACACGTGGTTGATTTGATGTTTGCTGTCCGATTGTCGAATCTATCCTTGCATCTAACCGTAAATGATTCAGAAGAATACTTGTTATTATGAAGGAAGCTCAATTCATTTCTTATGAGCAATTTCTTAATCTTAAGTTAGAAGATACAAATGATCAATCGAGGAAGCCTTCTTGGCTTCACGAAAGCCATAGCTTGGATAATTGATGTATTCTCGGGGAAGCATACCGCTGATCATATATCTACAGGGTGAAACGATAGGGCTCCAGTTCGCAGCGTTTGCGTTGAACTGCTGCGATATACATACAATATATGAAGTGATTTATAAGACTGAGCTGCCGAAGTTGCGACTTTCCCGTTACGGAAGTAGCGCGGTCCTAGTTGCGCTTACTAATGTGCGCAATCCCTCTCCTTATGTAACTTGATTCGTTTACATCTCCATAGATTCTTTCGGCACAGCACGGCACAAGGACTGTTCTCATTCAGCCTCTTCTCTTGCCGCTCTGATTATTGGGCTCTATCACTTTTACACTTCGTCCACTGTCACCCATAAGATGTCGTTTGTAGAAGGCTACCACAAGCTCTTTACAGTGTAGAGCTTAGGAGAACGATCACACCACGTTCACGACAGACATGCACGATCCATTGTATAGTGGCCACATTCTGAAGCCGACAGGCAGCAGTTGGTAAGCATACCTGAATAGGGAACCACTCAGACGCTGACATGACGTACCCTTCAAGCTTACATTAGCTTGCCAGTGTACGAAGCCGCATGAGGTTGCACGAAGGATTGCACGTGGATATGTCACATCACCTGCATCTAGGCAGTCTGAGTGCTGGACCACTGGTAGCCCTAGCATACGTCTCACAAGCAAGTAAGGGGGAATCTAGATTGAGTAGGATTCTCAGTGTCCTGACACGTGCCTGATTACCTGACTACGTAAAACTGACTAGTTGTCACTACGTACTTGCTCCAGCGTCTCCTCAAGTTGATTACTCCTAGATCTTGATCCATTGCTATTCAGCCCGCTGTGTCTTGGTGCGCCGCCCGTCCCTTTTTTGAATGAGTCCCATTGTCTTTCTCTCTTCAACGGATGATTTGAACAGCAAAATTTACTGACTATCAATCAAGCAATGGCTATGTGCTTCTGTAGAGATAAATTTCCGGTTAGCGATCCTCGACAGGGAAATATGCCAGATCTCTTGTAACTCCAGGTACGCTTGACCAGCGTCATTGCATACTGCAAGGACAGGGCATCCCTAGAACCACTCGCATATGCACTGGATCAACAACTAAGGTGGTACGATGATATCCTGCAGCATTTCAGCCTCGTCTCCAAGTGATTGGAATGAATCGTATAAGGTTACTTGATCGGCATATTGGTGGATTGTGGCCAGCCAGTAAAGAGATAGCTGTGCTGATATTCAGGGTTGTGTCCTCGAGTTGACAATCGTACTGAACTGCAAGACGGACATGTCATCCAGATCCATCCGGGGTCTGGATACGCATTCACTGAATATCTATATGAGAATTTATTCTACGAGTATGCGCTGATTCTGGAAGCTGCACCGTTTATTGCTGGTACGTACAGGTAGCCACATTCGTCGGTAATAGAACTTCGGAATCGTAGTCGGTGTGACCAATGAAAAATGAGCGTCACAACGAACATGAAAAAATAAGCCGGCTCAGTCTACTTTTACGAGCATGGTTATGGATATATAAGCTTATAATATCAGTGGCATCGTGGGATGAAATCGATCAAATAAGTACATAGGACCCATGTCCACGGCAGGGACACCCCGGTAAATTTCGGCAACAATAGGGGCATGTTTGGTGTGGTATTTTGGTAAGAGGCGAAGGTAGGGCGAGAGGAGATTGACTTGATGTACATTTTACTGATCAGTGATCACAGTAGTTGACGCTCCTCGGTGTACCTTTTTAGTTCTTTCGGCTTATGCACGTTTTCACATCATAAAAATCGTTGTGCTACCATTCCGTGGGGTGAATCGCTGAGGACCCTGCCATGGAAGCTGACCAGAGTCGTATTATGCACCAAGGAAGAAGGAAAAAAGTAACACCGGGTCAATGAAAACAACTTTATCGTTCAGTTTTCCGAGCCTATGTAAGGCTGACTGCCATCCATGTTCGGACTAATCCGCGCAAGCTCGTGCTGATCCTGCTATGTAACTCTTCAGACTTCAGCTTTTTGACAAAATCATACTCAACTCTGACCGTCTCGTATTGAACCTATAGACGATACTGCATTCTAACATTAAGCCGACACCATCCTATGAAAAGCAAATAGTTCGGTTCGGTGAGCTTTGCTGTAACGCAGAACGGGTCATCCTCTGACTGCCTCAGCTCAGCCTTACGACTTGGCGAATTATTATTCTCAGAGAGTTTATTCAGGTTTATTCTTGACTCTCAATACTATCTATGTCTAATCCATCTTTCTAGCAAGTGTAAGTTTCTAAGTGGAAGTCTTAACCATCGAGCAATTGAATCATGGGAACGCTGCGAACGCTTCACAAGAAAACCGCTGGGGAACCTTCTTCTTCCTGACGATGAGGCTGTGACCACTGGAGGCGTCAGCAAATTGGAAACGTACCACCTTTTTAAAAAGCCATGGCACAGTCATAATGTCAGATGTGACTGTCCCGTTTCCCGGGAAGAGGAGTTTACTGTCTGTGAATACCCTGAATGGGGCTGACAGTCCCAGGCATAAGCTTTCCAATCAAGCTACAGATGCAACTCTTCGCGATTGTGTAACGGTACCTTTTGCATGGTTTACGCGGTATGTAATCAGGCACTGCACACTAGAACTATTGAAAGTAAGCCTACGGCGCTGAAGTCAAAGCCTATCAGGATATCTTGTGATCTTCTTTCGAGTCATTGAACCCTTGTTAGGTCTTAGAGAAGACGAAGTCTTAGCATGCTGCTTGCTCCTTCGAAGTGAGTGATGCCTACTTATAGAGGCTGCGGGCCGTCTTTGGTTGGAATCTTACTTTCATCAACTCTGAGATACTTTTCTTCAGACTACCCTTCGGAAACCCACTACGTAGAACTCACTGATCAGATAAACATGGCCTCCGTAAGTACAAGTACAGCAGGAACAGAAGTTTACTTTTGCTAACTTGCTGCAAGACGATGCCAGAGCGCCCAAAGGCGAACGATGGACAGCTCTTTGGTAAGCTATCTTCAAAGAATATGCTTTGCAAGAGATACTGAGTAATTTAGTGGATCAAAGCATGGACCCTGATTCCCTGCTCCCTCTAAATGCCACTCCTCCACCTGGAGCAGTTCCTCCCAAAGGGACCGACTACTACACCCTACCAAATGGTAAACTCACCTCTCATGATATTCAATCGCAGCTCTAAATCTTCGTTAGGTGCCCCCATCCAAAACCCACAAGCTAGCCAGAGGATCGGACGTCAACTCCGTGGTATTCTCCCGGTCTCTGACATCAACTTGATCGATCTCATCAGCCATATCACTCATGAGCGAATCCCAGAGAGGTAGATAATCGAATTCTGTAGCAGATAACGAACATGAGCTAATGAACTGGAAGACTTGTGCATGCTAAGGGAGCAAGTGCCTATGGAGAGTTCGAAGTCACTCACGACATCACGTAAGTTCTTCTATTTATTTTCATCCTTGATACTTTTCGCATCCAGAGCTAATGGGGACGCGCTTTGTAGTGATATCACTAGTGCTGCTTTCTTGAGCAAAGTGGGCAAAAAAACACCCCTTTTCACTCGCTTCTCTACTGTCGCGGGTGAAAAAGGTTCCGCGGACAGCATTCGAGACTCTCGAGGATTTGCATTCAAAATGTACACCGAAGAGGGGAACCTTGATTGGTTATTCTTCAGCACAGTAAGTAAAAACAAAAGATGGATGTACGACTTAATCTAACATGTTACAGCCCGTCTTCTTCATCCGAGACCCTGCCAAGTTTCCATCCATGACACACGCTCAGAAGCGTGACCCCCAAACAAACTTAAAGAATTCAACAATGGTTCGTCAACAACCCTTGTATGTCTAAACTGATACATCTGCTAACTTTAAACAGTTCTGGGAGTAAGAAGTTCGCCCAACGAGAGAAAAATATTTGCGCTGACCGTGTTTGTAGTTTCTTCAACCAAAATGCTGAGGGATACCACACTATCATGATGCTTTTCAGTGATAGAGGAACCCCAGTGTCCTACAGATATGCTGATATCTTCGGAATCAACACCTACAAATTCACCAAGCCCGTAAGTAGACGTAAACCCAAGTAACTAGTTCTTTCTAATCTAATGCAGGACGGATCCTTCAAATACGTCAAGATCCATCTCAAGACCAACCAAGGCGTCCAGAACCTGACTCACGATGAGTCTACCACAATCAGTGGTCAGGATCCGGATTACTTCACTAAAGATCTTTTCGACTCCATTCAAAAGGGCAACTACCCATCGTGGACTGTCTACGCGCAGGTCATCGACCCACTTGAGGCCGAGAACTACAAGACCAACATCTTCGATGCAACTAAGACCGTCTCGCAAAAAGACTACCCACTTATTCCATTCGGAAAGATTACTCTCAACAAGAACGTGCAGAACTTCTTCACGGAGTCCGAGCAAGCTGCCTTCAACCCCGCCAACATCGTCCCAGGCTGGGATATAACCCCCGACCCAAGTAAGTAGACTTCTAATTCTCCAGGAGTCTTTCACTAACAATCTCCATAGTTCTCCAAATCCGTATGTTCGCCTACGGCTCAACTCAACGCTACCGTCTCGGTGTAAACTTCAACCAATACCCCACTAACCGTCCTTTCTACACATATAACCCCACGCGCCGCGACGGATTTGCCAACGTCGCCAACTACGGCGCGCAACAAAACTACGTGGGAGCCGTCAACGGCGCACCAATCTTTAAAGCAGCACAGTACGAACAACATGCTGCCCACGAAGAATGGATCGGAACAGTGACCGAATACGAGAGCCAGGTGACCGATAAGGATTTCGCACAACCTAGAGAGTTCTGGGAAGTCTTGGGCCAGACCAAGGATCAGCAGAAGAACTTTGTTTACAACGTTGCGGATAACTTGAGCGGTGCTATTCAGAGTGTTAGGAAGCAAACTTATGGTAAGTCTAATATCTTGCGTCCGTTCTTGGATTGGAGCAGCGGCTAACTAGTGCACTACAGCTATCTTTAGAAGGATCGACCAGAGGCTTGGTGATTGGGTCGAGAAGGAGACTGAGCTCATTGTCAATGCTCACTCTAAGAATGAAGATATTCCAGGTATCGTCGTCGGTGGTGACATCGTATCGGATGAGCAAATTAGTGGAAAGGGTGGAAGAAACTCCCCCTACCCAGGCTCGGATTATGCTCCGAGTGCGAGGGCAAGATCGGTGAATGGTGATGCAAGCTTGCATGACCATGTGAAGACGGTGGTCCAGGAGGGTCATCTGTTCAATATCGTCAGCAAGGCTGAGATGAGGATTTAAGTTCTGTGAGTTGGGTGAGATTTCTATACCTGTTGCGCTTCCCTTGCTTGTTTAAGAGTTTGTGTGTTCATTAGCTCGTCATGTATTGTAATCTACTACACACTCCCTTTCGGCATCACTCTATGTAGCTTTTCTGCAGCACTTTCCTTTGTAATAATATCGAATATAATAGATCACCTCATATTGCAGTCTGACACTCTATGTGTACTGAAGTGGCCCGATGAATCTGTACGAAGTCTGAGTAAGAGTTATACATCTAGACGAGCGCTACATCCCACAGAAGATGATCCAATGCCAAGCACCAGGCCTGAGATGCCGAATATGAAGCTTCGTATTGACGCTTGGCAATATTCACGAAAGCTTGCTCTTAACTTTACGAAGCTTGTTCATCATACGAGTGAGCAGTTCCCGCTGGTACTAATGTATGATCCCATCACTAATCCGGCTGGGCGCGAGCTGACGGAGGCTTTCGTTTGCAGTAAGGCTGAACGATCGTATGAACACTAATTTCAGGGTCGGGTGGCTGCTGAGCCAAAGCTGACAGCAGGCCGTTCTCTTTGAAAATGAAAGGGCGGTGGAGACGCAGAGTTGATAAACATGATTTGTCGTACGACATTAGCTAGGCTGTCAAGCTAGTATCGAGCTGTAAGATGCTTGATAGGCAGATTGCTAGGAATGTGCTCGTAATCTACTTAATAATTAAAGTGATTTTGGTTGGAATTCATTCGAGGGTAAGTGCTGATAGATTGTGTAATCTCAATCTTCTTCTCTCCCCGCAGATCGTATCAAACTTTTCTCTGGCTCACCGTTGAATTGAAGACGGGACCTCAATCCAGCTTCCGGGCACACAAAAACAGTTAAACCTTTAGGAAAACAACGTCATGCAATATCGAATAGCCCATGCCCTTGATGGTCTCAAATTTCTGCATATCAGTGCCTACCGCCAGACACAGTAGATAGAAGCTCGATCCCGCGATATTTTCTACGATGATACTGCATTGTCCTAGTGACCCTGTGTAGCTAATAAAGTCACAAGCGATAATTGAATATACTGCGGAAAGTGAACACTCCGCTCTGAGGTGTTGGAAATACCGGCTTCGGAAGTAAGTGAAGAAAGGGGAAGCGCAAGACAATATCGGGTCACTAGAACCCTGTGACCCCTTCAGCAAGCCGATACTATGATGGAGCTTCAACTAACCTTCGCAGGCTGATTGGAGTGCTTCATACCGCAAGAAATTTATAACTAGGAGTTGCAGGTGATGGAGTACACATGTTGGTGCGAGAAACTGTTCCGCCCACGTGGGAGGCAAAGCAGTCATTGATGATATAGGAAGAAGTCGCACTTGTTACTTGTAAGCGCTTGCTTTTCTGATGGAAAGTTGTTAGCACATTTGATGGTGTACACACACGGCGAGCAACGTCGAAATCATAGCTCAATTTTTCTCATGACTGCAAAGAAGATGTCAGAATAGCTATCACTGATAAACGGCCAGAGGAACCATGAAAGGCTAGGTTAGGTATGTTTGGCTAGCAAAGGCAATGATTCCGTGATTGTTGTAACGGCCCATCGCAGTGTTGTCGTCATGTCAACATCTGGAACTCCATTCTGACATTTGATATCCTTATCAGAAAGAACATCCTTTTTGAGCTGTCCGTCAACATCACCGTCTTCGAACATCCACTTGTGGTTTTCGACATAATTTGGCCAGACGATCTTGTCAACATATCCTGGCGGATCCTCCCAAAACCCTTCCAGCGTAGCATAACCACTACGGGCTTCTCTTCGGGCTTTTGCCTTAGCATAGCTTACTCGTAGGAATAGCTTCAAATCAAGTTGAGATTGAACTGGTGCTAGAGAATCCGAATACAGAAGGAAGCCATCAAATATACAAATGCTAGTGGGATTGGATGTATCCTGTAGGATACCATGACCAGGATTTCCAGGTTGAAGCCACTCTTTCACTTGGGATTTGACATCTTCGATTATTTCAGTTGGTACAGGACATTCCCCCACGGAGTTTCTGTCTTGGTAGGAATCGAGGTCGGGCTACGAGGGGTTAGTGATTGTGCTGAGCATATGCTTTTTGTCTGAAGCAGAAATCGGATTAGGGGGAAGTATTGCGAACCGGTAATGCGGCATTTCCACGAATATATTCAAGCGTCTCTACCATTCTCGGGATGTTCAGCGACTCTGCGCAATCCCAATCTACCAGGTCATTCTTTCTAGGTAGCCTATCGAAATGTTAGTCTTTGAGCTCCCTGCAACCATCTGGATGGCAACGTGAATATCAGGATAGGCTGGGTAAGTCACCACTCACTTCTCCTCTGGTAGATAGAAATCATCTTCATGCACAATGAAGGTATTTGGAAATATATCACGCAACAAACGACTGAGGGTTGTTTTACCGCTTGACGACGGACCACTAATACCAATTACGATGGCTTTATGCGAAGTTGCCATCATCGAGGTATACTGACAAACTATCGAAACAGTTGTGGTTCTTTCTAGATGTTATGTTGTCGTTGTGAACACTGCTCAAGTGGGCGGACTCGGAGAACCCCTCCATCAGAATCGGTTAGTTCGGCCAGCGACGCTCTGACCAATCACCACGATGACGAACACTTCCGATATCAGATGAAGTAACTATCGCCAGGTTTTCCTCGGACGACAAGTTCTCAATTTAGTAAGGCATCCGTGATGGACGAACGGACGAGGTACAAGAAGCCGCTAGATATTTTGACATAGACAAGACTTCTTGTCCGGTGGATATTTCTTGAAGTTTTCGGTGTTTTTGGCATTTTAGTCCACAGCCGAATGGATGCCGGTCAATCCCCAGCCGCGCCAATCGGAAGCACTAGTGGGCAGTTTCTGGGGCACCACAGCAGCGCACTCGGCCGCACCTCTGATTTAATTGCTGCTTCCATTTGCCCATTTCTGAAGTTATAATCCTACCACCCTCGCATTTCATTCACTTGAATTGTTCTCCTCCCTCCCCGTTAATTCCTTACACTCTTCAATATGCTTTCTTCCGTCAGGGTTGCCAGCAGGCAAGCAATCACTCGAGGCATTGCTGCCAGAAACTGTGTTGCCATCAGACAAGCTTCCACCTGGGCTGATGTGCCCCAAGGTCCTCCAGTATGTATTCCAAGGAAGCAAATGAAACAAACGTTAATGCTAATGTGCCATAGGATGTAAGTAAACGTTTCTTGGCTCTTTCAAGAGAAAAAGGTCTAATTGTGCATTGATCCTGTTCAGGCCATTCTAGGTATGAGTCAATTATCGGACGACATTTTGGCTCTACTTTTTCTGACAACTTTTCATAGGTATCACCGAGGCCTTCAAAGCAGACAGCTTCAAGGAGAAGATCAACTTGGGTATGTAATGCCGTTGCGCTTTCTTTATAGCCTCGCTGACTTTCATTCTAGGTGTCGGCGCATACAGAGATGATAAAGGACAACCCTATGTTCTCCCCTCCGTCCGAACCGCCGAAGACAAAGTCGTTACCTCGAAATTGAACAAAGAATATGCTGGTATTACCGGTGTGCCGGAGTTCACCAAGGCAGCTGCTGTCCTTGCATATGGCCAAGGATCGAGTGCTCTCGATCGTCTGGTGATCACCCAATCCATCTCTGGAACTGGTGCTCTCCGAATTGGTGGTGCTTTCCTTCAACGATTCTACCCTGGCGCAAAAAAGATCTATATTCCAACCCCATCATGGGCAAACCATGCTGCTGTCTTCAAGGACTCGGGTCTCGAGGTTGAGAAGTACAGATACTACAATAAGGACACAATTGGTCTGGATTTTGAGGGTATGGTTGCGGACATCAAAGGAGCTCCCAAGGGAAGCGTCTTCTTGCTTCACGCTTGTGCGCACAACCCCACTGGTGTAGACCCCACTATTGAGCAGTGGAAGGAGATTAGTGACGCCGTCAAGGCTGGTGATCACTACGCGTTCTTCGACATGGCATACCAAGGATTTGCCTCCGGAGACACTGACAAAGACGCTTTCCCAATCCGCCACTTCATTGAGCAAGGTCATAACCCATGTCTCGCTCAATCATTTGCTAAGAACATGGGACTCTACGGTGAACGTGTCGGTGCTTTCTCCATTGTATGTGCGGATGCAGACGAGAAGAAGCGTGTCGATTCACAAATCAAGATCCTTGTTCGTCCGCTATACTCCAACCCTCCCGTTCACGGTGCACGTATCGCCTCTACAATTCTTAACGACAAAGCCCTCAACCAACAATGGCTTGGTGAGGTCAAGGGAATGGCTGACCGTATCATCACCATGAGAGCTTTGTTGAAGAAGGAACTTGAGAACTTGGGCTCAAAGCACGACTGGAGCCACATCACTAGCCAAATTGGCATGTTCGCATACACTGGCTTGACCCCGGAACAGATGGATAAGTTGGCCAAGGAGGTGAGCAATCTCGTCCCATATGTCCACTAACGAATGCTGATCTAATTCTAGCACTCCGTATATGCTACCAAGGATGGTAGAATTTCAGTCGCAGGTATCACATCTGGAAATGTCAAGAGACTAGCTGCTGCTATTCACGCTGTTAAGCCTTAAATGGATCTATTACTGCAGAATCTTTCGACGTAGCATGGAGCAATAAGCACGTTTGATTATTTTGGATAAATCGAATAGATAGCCACCCAATGTACAACATAACATAAGAACAAAGTAATCTTCACTCAGTGTCGCTGGTATAATATCCCGTAGATGTTCATAAATTCGTGAGTCATAACTTCCATCTTCGCACGGTTGAAGCTCTATGTTGCGATTCGGATCGTTGTCATCCCTCACTATCCGGTATCTGATAGATGCTGTAGATAGACTGCCAGTATGACACCACCCCGTCGTCCTTTACTTCATTATGATCCTACCTCCCCCTCAACTTCTCCACATCTCTCCCCACATCCTCCACCTCAACTTTCAACTCCGCATACACCCGCGCAATCTCCCTCATAACCTTCTCC